>WBMW01005979.1:95511-145156 GCA_013396635.1 Penelope pileata
GGGCCCGGCAGGAGCACGAGGGGCGGGTGGGAGGGGCGCGCGGGTCCCTCATCGATCTGTGAGGGGGGGTGGCTCTAGGCGGGAGCGCGCTGGGGCAGCGGCGCGCTTTAACCGACAGAACTGTGTCATAATCGATGAAGTCCTAGGATATCGACCCATCATATAGGATTGAGGACTGTGTGTCATCCAGGACGGTCATACCAGCACAGCAACTTCACAGATGTCCTTGCAGAGTCCAAAAAGTGCAAAAAGCCACACCCGTGCGAACCGCGTGTAGGGAGGAGGCAGAGCCGCCTGCCCACACGTGGCAGAGCGCTGCGCTTCCTGTGACAGCGGGAGCACGGCCCCCAGGCCTCTGCGCGCGCCTGTGTGCGTGGGCGTGTGCGCGCGGGGGGGCGACGTCTCCTCACAGCCCCAGAGCAGAGGGCAGCAGCTCTCTGCAGTAGGTGTTCACTGAGCAGGCAGTTTTTCAATCAAACAAAAGCAATTTTTAGAGGCTACCAGTTGTAGTTTGAAAACGAAATGAAGGCTACGTCCTCTCAACCATTGCACACGCCAACAGATCAACGAGCAGTAGATGAGCTGAGCCCAGGGGCCCCTCCGCGCTGCTACACAGCACCCGTGTTGTAGGAGCGCTCCGAGAGGAGGTTCCCTGCCTGCGCTGCTACCTCAGCTGGCAGGAGAGCTTTTCCCTCTGCTCCCACACGCTCACACCTGTGCCCTCACCACCTCCTGCCTATTGCAGTAGAAGCAAGGTCCTTTTAGAAAGAAATATTTGCCAAAACCTATTCAGAAACCTTTGTTTACATTTGAGAAAAAAAAAAAAAAACCTAGACCACTTTGCTAACACCATATGATTCTTTCTAGTCATTGCATCTCCACGCAAAACAGAGTAGGTTACCCTTGGGAGACAGAGAGGAGGCTTCAGCGTCTCTGCTTTATGCAGCACTTCAGTCTCTCAGCCAGGGCCATCTGCCACAGAGGGCTGTGCTACACAAAGAGCACACACTTCTCTGGGCCAGCCAGCTGCCACCTGAGCTCAGCTGATGGCTTGGTGCCCCTCTGGTGGAAAGCCCATTCACTCTGGACCAGCAATTTTATTATCAGCTCAGTCCTTGGTTTAAGACGGAAACACCCTTTCTTCCCACTCTCCTTCCCAAGCACATCCGTGCTTAATCAACAATTTGGTCATATGGAGTTTTCTTCTCTGGTCTCTTCTGAATTTTAATTTCTGTGCATTTCTCATCCTAGGTGGTGGCAGCACATGCTGTATGCTTATCCAGCACAGCCAGGGCCTGCAGATACAAGGACTCAATACAATGACCTGTAAGAGGCTTGCAGCAATTAAATCAAACCACTTTGGAACGCATTTTGGCAGTTCAGAAGGTGCATCTCTGCTGAGATGTAAGAGACTTAAGTCATGCCTACATCACAATTTTCTACCTGCGTTTTACTGTGAAGCCATTTGAGTGTTGTTCCTTTTCTCCTTGCCAGGGTGGCAGTTCTGCTGTGATTGCTGGTCAGTGAGATGTCTAACCCCAGGGGAAGTTAAAGGTGAGAAGGGAATGCCCAAGACTACAGCTACATCTTGGGTATTTCCCCCTTCCACAGTGCAAATGCGATATGAACAGAGTGTGCTTTTAAAGCTGTTCAGCCTCACCTGTTCCAGTTTGCCTCTCCTCCAAACCAGAGCCTCGGTGACGTTTGTTTTTGTATGATAGGTCAGGTCATGCTGAGAAAAGAGTTAAGCTGCAAATGGGAGAGCAACCAAAAGATTACTCATGAACCACATTTCAGTTATCAGGTGTAAACTCTCACTGCAGTACTAGCAATAAGAATCCAATACACAGCCACATTGTCAGGATTGTGCAAAGGCAAATGCTCAGATGCAGTTCAGATAAATCCTTCCCTGAGAAGAGATACTTGGCTGTTGCATGCAGGGGAAGAGAGCCCTGGGCTGCTTCAGCTGAACACCTTTGAAAGGAAGTGTATGCATGACACTCACAATTTGCTCTTCACCTCCTTTTCCCCACATGCTACATTTCTACCTTATGTTGTACCTGGCAGGTGGGGAAGCAAATAAACTCCTTCTAGCACATCAGAGCTCTAAGCTCTGGAACGCAGCTGCAGCCAGCACTACAGAAATGGCAGACATTTGAACAAAACCAGGGAGCTGCGCGCAAACCAAAGCACCCGTATCAGCTGAGGAGAATCACTGTTTAGTTTCCTTCGCTTATCCATGGTAGCATTTTCCTTATTTCATCAGAAGCAGGGAAGGAGGTTTTGCTGCTTTGACCAAATAGCACTAGGAATTTTGTTCTTTTTCAAGAAGGGCACAGGAAAGCAGCTCCCACCTCACAGAGATCTTCTGAAAAACAAATAAACTCTTCCTCTACAGGCCTGCAGTGCACAGCCTGCATCCCCTTCCTAGCAGGAGACTACATGAATGGCACTGTAGGTTTTGACATGTAGATGATGTTCAGCTTATGCCTATGCCCCTGAGATCTGCATGAGCTTCTCCACCTTCATTCAGTGCTGTGTGAGTCACAGTTGCCCTTGATCACTCCTGCAGCTCCCCACACTGACTTCACTGCGCTGCAAGAGAACAGAGGTACATCTCTAGCACCTGCTCTGCTACAGAGCAAGGGAAGCTTCCATGCCCAGATGGAAATTTCACATGTGCTATGTCTCTCTCATGGCTAGAAGAGGGGGAATAGCTTGAAAACCAAGTAGGCAATGCTGCTTCATGCCCTACCCTGAATGCTGTCTCGCAGAATTCCCATCTGTGTCACTCATGGACAGCCAGAGCCCCATACTTGTTCCCCGGGGGCCAGGATATGCACAGAAGATTGCAAGGTCTGAAAAAAAAGCTTATTTTAATCATCCCAGCCCCCTGAGAGGAGGAATCAAAATTAATTTCTGTTATATGTGCTTCCTATGCTTGGCATACAGAGCCCAACCAGGAAGCTGTCCTTAAGTTTGCAAGCCCTCAGGCAGAAAAAGGAATGGACACAGCTGTTGCTGAATCACACTGCTAGAAAGCCAGAGCAGGGCAAGCAGAGCCTAGCCCCCAGGCAGGACCGTGTAGCTGTGTAGCTGCATTTGTGAGGTGTGTGAATCTATAATTGCAGAGTTGCTATATTATTCCAGAGCATGAAGTGAAAGGTCTTCATACTGCTACAAAGAACATGCACAAGAGATAAGAACAAAGCAATGCTGCTGTTTCCTTCCCCTAACTTGAGAGGTCAGTTGTGTGATTTCAAGTAACACTCTCCACAATGGCTTAAGTACAGCTGTTTTGACACAGCAAATCCCTTACCAGCTGCCTTGGGAATTTTCATGGCACACACCACATCTTGTTCATGTCAGTCCTCTTCAGGGAAAGAAGGCGAAAAGCATTTTCAAAAGTATAAGCAAAATATATTCTTAAATAAAGATAACTTTTCATCGTCCTGTGGTTTAATAATTACCGGAGAGAGATTCTATACTTCCTGGAATTTCACTGTCTGCACCCCAAACATTACACCAAACAGAAGTATATTCACCTGATCCTGCTGTAACGAGCGTTCTTCAAACAGTTTATAATTTCTTTTTATTATTTTATATATATATTTGGTTTTTTTTTTTTTTTTTTTAAACCTTTTTCAAGCATGTTTTCCAGTAAAGCCCTTGTACATTGTATTGAAGGTTTTGTTGACAATGCTTATCAGGATTTAATTTCTAAAAGGATGTGTTCTCCTTTTCAACCACGAAACTCTCAAAGCACCAAAATTCTTCCAAACAAAGAAGCTACAGAAGGCCAAAATATCTCAGTGAAAACCATGGGCAAAGTCACCAGGGCTTTAGGGAGGAAGAAAAGGAAGAAAACATTTGGCTCCCACTTTTAAATAATTTAAGACAACCCAGAAATATCTGTACAAACACACACACATACAAACAGAAAAATCTTATATTCCACAAATGTTGAGAGATTCAGCGACCTCTTGGGGGCACAGGTGGAGGATAAAAGCCTTCAGCGTTTACAGGCCTAGAAAAAAAACAGAATGCAAATGCATTAAAAATAACAGAAGTGTGTTCTGGAACAAATTGCACATAACACTGTATCTAATACCACTGTACAGATAGTGGTCATAGAAGAAGAAAAATGGGCTATCAGTGATTCAGCAACAGAGCCAATGCTGAGGCACTGGAGCCCCATTTCTGTTACTTCTGCTGCTTCTCCAGCTGCAATGATTCTATCATTACTGGGAGGAAGTGGCATAATACTTGTTTGGAGTAAAACTTTGATAGTATAGTAGCTTTTTTCCGTAGATTAGTTGAAAAGCAACAGTTAAAAAAAAAAAAAAAAAGCAAAGGCTTCACATTTTTATTTTTTGTTTGTTTTAAAACTAACTACAGATAAATTCCAGCTATATTCTTGCCAGACCCAAGACAAGACACAGAACGTACTGTTTCCACACATCAGTAATCACTATTTTAGCAGTGGGAGCATTTTATTACTAACATCTACCCTTACATAATCCTCCGGTTCCTGGACTTCATAGACTTGCAGTGGTTGGACAAAAGGGATGCTTGCAAGTTAAGTTTGTGGTGGTTCAATCAAATCAATGCAGCGTCCCCACACCCCTTTCCCAACACCTTTTATCAAACCAGAGCAGTTCTTACTTTGAGGCCAATCATAAGCATAAACAGCGTACTTTGGAGAGATCTGAAATTTATAAAGTGAAAATGACTTCCAAAGGAATGCCAAAAGGGAATTCCCCCTGCTCTGCATTTCGTATGTTCCAAGAGGACCATCTCAGGAGGATCAGGTACTCCAGCTCTGCTGGTATGGAACGCTACCTGAGCTGGGTCAGTGTTACTACAGCAAGTGCTGCATGCCTTGGTAGTGCTGCCCACTAACTGGGTGTGTGAGAACCACAGTAAAAGCGCTGCAGCAGGCAGGTTACTGAGAGGAAACCAATTCCATCCTGTATTACAGATGAGAGGGAATGATGGTACAATTACTTAGCAGTGCTTGTTTACACATAATAGTCTGGCAGACTTTGTTTAAAAGACATTCACTTCCTGCCCTAATTTCCCCTCGCTGCTTCCATATTGATTCACTGAAAGCTTATGGTTGAGCTGCGTGTTAGCTTTACCTGCTTGCACCTCGGGGAGGCACTCTGGGAGGCCTTTCAGGCAGAGGGAGAGGCAGCCTCTCTGCTTGGTTGGCAACAGGGCTGCGGCTTCTGTTTGCTTCTGAGACTTCATTGTCCTACCAAAAGAAAAAAAGTAGAACAAAACATCAAGATCCAGGCACTTCTGAAACACTTTGCCCCTAAAGCATGTCTCCCTCAGTGTCCACGTTGGCACATAGCTTCTGGACTGGATTACTTAGTAGATGCAGATATAGGAAGAACGTAATGAAGAATAAAGACCGATGTGCTATTAGCGATGTGTCTGTGTGCTGTATTTTGTGAAATAGGATTAAAAACCAGGCCTGGCTAGAGCTTGTGAGTCACCTTAAGTAGAGAAATATCAAAGTGCTTGGCACTAATGGCATGAGATGCGGTTCAGAAACATCTGAACTACAAGGATAGAAGCAGAAGAAGAGGAATTGCAGAACAGTGTACAGACAGAATTTGGTTTTAGTTAGCTTCACAATAGAAGTTGCTACATTTTGCCATTTCTGAAAATACACTGCCACTCCTGAACACTTTTTTTTTCCCCTCTATAAAGACAAAGCCATGTATTTAAGACCAGCAGGTGCATATAGCCGAGATGAGAGCTTACCTCACAGTCCCCTTCCATCCCGCTGCTGACACTCAATATGCTCCGCGTGCTGGAGCGGTTACTTGCGCTACCTAGGGTCAGTAAGCGAGAGAAAAACTGTTTATTAAATCCTAGTGATTTAACTGCAGATCACTAACTCAGCACAGCTCATAATCTCACGCACACGTACCTCTTGCACACATGTAATACTTGCTTACACTTATTTTTCACATGTCCAGGATTGAACTGCATTTCATACAACACAGACCACAGTCAAACCCTTCAGCTTTGACTTTGTAGCAGATTTACCCACTGTCTAGGTCCAGCCTTCTGGTTAAACACGTTGCCATAACCTAACTGAAAGGGTCCAGTGCCAATATCAGATTGCAACTCAGGTAAATATTTTCATAACTGTTACACACTCAACTTCTATGTATATTTAAATTATCGGTCCCCAAGTCCCTTAACTGCATTGAGGTAGATGAGATGGCTCAGGGTACTGTCACACATTAATTACTGCATTAACTGAATGCTTGAGAGGTCATCATCCCCACTTAAGCGTTCACCACCTCCTCTCATAAGGATCTCTGCTCACCGCAGTAATGTTTCTTCATCTGTTTCAGAGCTAAAACTGCCAGGGTTGATCAAACTACCTCCAGTGACCATTTATGCAAACCCATTTAACTTGCATAAACTCTGACTATGGAATGCTTTTGCGGTCAGTTATGTTATCTTTGAAGGAGACAGCAGCTCACTGCTATGGCTGGTTTCAGTCATAATTATATAATGTCTTATAGGGCTGTGCAATACTGGGATATCGTTGTTTAGAAACCTATGCATTGAAATGGAGGCTAGAGAGGGTTTCTCATAAGGTGCAGTTCCTCCTCATCCTCAATGAGGTAACTGTCATTATCAGCTAGCAGAAGCAGCATTCAGTACACTAAATACCGTGTTAGGGTCTGTTCTCACAATCATACCATGGAAAACAGAGCCAGGCTGCAGGCAGCAAACTCTGCAGGCTCTTCAATGTTTCTTGCACAACAGCTTATATACAAGTTACTGCCTTAGTCACCTGCCTCTGGCACCTGCTTCAGATGGTGCCAGCTATGTATTGCCAAGAGCCACAATGGTAAGTTACCTCACTGGGACTCAGTTTTCCTTTCAGAGGACCAAAATGATCTCAATCATTTCTGTCAGAATTGCTCAGTCTGCAGACACAGTGAGAATGCAGGGATTTAACTTACACAGATGAAACTTAATAAAACACAAATACAATAAAAACGTCCAGCATGTCCAAATCCCTCAAGAGTTCAGGTCCCTCAGAAACCAATGAAAAATGCTGTCCTTTATGTGTAACATTTGAGGAAATGGCATGTTGAGACTGGTTCCCAGCCTGCAATATGGCTACACCCTTCAGACCAAACAGCATGCTGCCTGCTGGGAATCACAGAAAGGGACTATACTTTTTTTTTCCCTAGGAAATCAGCTGCCATCTGCTTTTAAAAACTGAATATGGGGGATATTCCTTCCTTCAGAAGGCTCAAGGGAACCTTCTGCCCAGCTTTCAGGTTTTCCTTCTGTAGAGACATACACAACATGTGCACCCAAATCCTTTGATGAACCTGGAGTTGCTTTTACAGTTCTGAGAACACCTGGCATGCAGGGATCAGCAGGGTGGTAGTGTCAGCACTGGGATTCAGAAACAGAAGTCCTGACGCCTGAGCTGGCTCCAGAGTCAGGATGGGAAATGTTTTCCACCCAGTCTTCCCATAGAGAGGGGTGATGCTCAGGGCTTGCTTACTTGTTGTGCTGGATGTGCTTTCTGTTTTCCAGTCTCCTCGCTTCAGCTCCTTTTTTGGTGGGAAAACGTTTCTCCTAGGGGTGTATTCATATATGCCACATTCTGGTTTCCCCAACGTGTTATGAGAATGTCGAATGGGCACTGTAATTTCCAAATCTAGAGGGGAAAATGAGAATGAAGAGCTCAGAATTGTCTATGTGAATCTAACCTCTGTGAGATAGCTTCACACCCCGAAACGAAGTTAAACACAATCACATAAAGATTATCGTAATTGTACATGTATGAATCAAGATTCGTTCCACAGATGTGGACATCTCAGTCTGGGAAACTGAGGAGTAAAGCAGCTTCCCTATGTTTTAGCCAACAGGCACGCAAACATTAGTATCAACGAATCAGAGACTGTTACCTGCACTTTTGCCTGATTTTTGCTTCTCCATTTGCCTCCTGGTTATGCTGTCTCGTAGCCGTTTCAGATTTTCCTAAAAACATCAAAAAATACTCTTTTCAGGGCTTTGGATAAAGGAGAATGAACTGTGTTCTGACAGTACAGTAACATACTTCAGCTAACTTCGCAGCGAAGCTGTAACAAAGCCTGCTAGACCTGGCTGAACTCCAAACCATGTCAACGGGTTTTAATCTATTCCCTTCAGAAACCCATGTGTGCCTTCTAGAAGCCAAGTTTTTTCAGATGTTGCGTACTTTCAGATCAAGTTCACAGATCAGGTCAAGTTGCAGATAAGATGCACATTTGGTTTAGAACTCCTATTTTCTGTCTCCACTGTTACACTGGCACAGAAACAGGACACACCTTCAAGTGACTGCACAGTCCTTTCTATACTAATGAACCAATAATTCTGACTGTGGGGACAGAGGAGGTTTCCACACATCAGAGTATAACAGACAATTGAGAGAATTGAGGATGTCCCACAATAAAGCAAGAGGGCACACCTGAAAATGTGACTGGGAACGATGTCTCCTTGCCATTGTGTGGCAGCATACTGCCTCTTATAGTNACTTAGATAAAAGTGAAGAAATCCTTGAATAGGTGGAGAAGCAGAAGGAACAGTAGCTGTACCACAAGGCTCCAAAAGAAGCAGGCAGTTCTTTTAAAGAAGGAGCTCCACAGTAAGAAGAGAATGAAAACTTTAAGATGTGACTGCTGGTTCCACCAGTCATTATGTTGCTGCTGCCAACACAATTTCCTCATTAGGTTCAACCACTGCACTTTCACCCATGGCTTTCACTAGACTTTGCTCAAGTACAAAGAGCAGGCAGTTCTGGATGATGCAGGAATGAAAGCCATCAAACACTCTGCCTTTCAAAGAACCTCAGGAAGCATCAGGCCATTTACAGGAGAGGAGTTTAATAGCAATACACCATCTGGGACACAGAGTCTTCATTGATCTGAAATGGATGGAAACTGACAACCTGAATGTTCATTCAAAGAAGTCCCTGCCAGCAAGTAGGTGCTAGGTGAAAAGAAAGGTAATTTAGCCAACTGGATTTGGCCTGATTCCTAGTGTACAGATCTCCATCTCAGAAAGACTAAAAATATCACCGCACGACAAACAGACCCATGCAACAGCTATCTGTTTGCTGCTGCATGGAAACAGCCCCTCTGTGTCAGGAGAGAACTCTGCTAAGCTGGAGTCTCTGTTAGGAATCCTTCTGCTCCAATCAGGAAAGAAGCATACCCACAGTGAACTGCTTAGGACATATACACAGAGAGATTGTTGCACTTCTTAAACAGTGGAATAAGCCTTTACCTGCTGGAACCGGAATGATTCTGATCTCTTCTTCTGGTTCAGTTGCCACTCCTTAAAGTGAAGTACAGCTTCATCAACGTTGAGTATGCCCATTTTCACTTGCTCCTGTAATGTAATCAGCTGCCGTTGACCTGGGGTTTTCATTCCAGCAAACGGATCATATATACTTGATTGAGACAGGTCCCTTACAGGCCTGACTATTGTCTCTGGAGAGAGAATAACACCAAAAACATAACTGAAATTGTGTTATCTGCCCTCCTCACTGAATACAAAGCAATTCAAACAGCCTTCATATAGCAGAGGTGCCATATTATAGGTTGAATGTTTTCCTAACCAGATGAGTCCTTATGCTATCCTGCTACTTGTCAAGGCTAAAAGCTATCTGAGATAGCACTGTACACAGATATGTCCTAGAGATAATCTCTGTTCCTAAAAAAAAATTTAAGTTAACAGTGCAAAAGGTCTTCCTTAACATACTCTGCTTTCTCACCTCAAAAGCGTCTCTCTCCTTCCTCAGCAATCCATAAAACAGTGTTTCACTTCTGCAACCACAAAGCTGTACTTCCTAGATAATCTGTGCAATGTGGCTCCAGAAACTGAAAGGTGAAAACTCATTCTACTGATGCTGGCTATTTGTATCTCATTTACAACATAAGGAATACCTAACACATGAGATAAAAGATCAGAGGTGGTTCCTAGCACTCTTACAATGAACTGGTTAAGAATCACAATTTTGAAGCGTAGAGATCAATGGGAAGCAGTTCATTACAGGTTAAATCCCTGAAAGTAATGATCAACAGGCAGTCACTACATCCAGAAGACCAAAGGTAGAATATCAGCTCCATGAAGTAGTCTGGGTCAAACAAAAAAGGACTTCAGTGATCATTAAAATCATGTCTGAGGATAAACTCAGAGACAGGAGATATGTACTGTATGAGAGAAAAAGAGTACTTCTCACACTCTGCAGACATAGAAAAATTTCCCATGTTACATACGGTCAAGTCATTCATATGGGACTATTATCCTCAGAGTCTTATAAAACAGTCTATTCTGTCACATACACAGCTCACTCAAACAAAGTTACCTCAGTAGACTTGCTTTTGGATTACTTGAAAGATTTTCAGGGTGAGCTTCTGACTTACCTTTCCTCACCTTTCCCCTAGGGACATAGAGATTCTCAGCTCTTTGGGCTTTCTGTGCAAAAACTGTAAAAACGAACACTCTTTAGGCATTGAACACATCTCAGGAAAACAAATATCAAGGATGAACACGGTAAGCATTCCCAATTCTGCACTGCATTACAGCTTCTGTTAAGTCCTACTGGACCCTATTAAATCCGTTGGAAAAAAACAGAATGATGAGTTGTGCAGTAAAACTTCCCTCCTACTGTCCTCAAAGAATTTAGCTCAGCCATCTCTAAGAGAAATCTGGAAATGCTTTTCTACACTAATGTAATGGTGAGAAGTCACTGAAATTACCTTCCCATGCTTGACTAGAGTTCTTGTTGGTATGTTTGTGAAATATGACTAAATTTTCACAAAGTGCCTAGAAAACTAAGAGGAACAGTTTACTTTCAGTTAAATCACACCTCAGAATGAGGTACTGTCCTATACAAATGCCATTGAATCAATGATACCATTGTAGAGCAGCAAATTCTCAACTTATTAGCTTGATCATGTCCTTACAATATCAGGATCTTTTGCTATTTATTTGGATTTGTTTATAATGGCTAGGGGCAATGTGGCATTCTAAAGTTTTCCTTAAGAGCACTCTCAGATCAAGATCTCAGGATACAACATCCCCACATTTTCAGAGCAGACAGAAAATGAAAAACAGAAACTAGATCCCAAAGGTAACCCAGCTCTTATGGGTTGAGAAAGACTCCAGAACCAAGTAATTAAAGGGTCACAGAAACCGTATGTAGATTTTCTTGGTGTTTGTTTGGTAACTGGAGCCTACATCAGGGCTATTCTACAGATGACTGCTCTACAGTTCAGATTGTGGTACCCAACTCACTTTTGGAGATGTACAACTCATTGTCTGGCTGTGGAGAGCTGGATTCTGGCCTTGGAACAGGAACTGGAGGTCTGCTAGCCATTTCCTGTGGAAAAGTATCTTGTTCCACTGAGTAATATAGGTCTTCACCATACGGCTGGGAAATTCCTTCCACAGAATCTGGCACATCCATGCTACCACCTACAACAGAGGAGGGTTTGTAAGAAAAACAACCTGGCCACTTCACTGAAAATGGGATCCCTCCACATGCAATATGTACCACATTCTTACCAACTGTTACCATTTCTCAGGTAAAAATATTTAGTTTTGCAGTGAATTATAGTGCCAAAGACCTTCAAGACAGGATTCAATAAAGTCATCAATGTCTAGTAGCATGTAAGTGTTCACTACTAAGCCTGTACCGTGTGTTTTGGTAAAGAAACCACAGTGGAAAGTCTCAGAACTGTTTTAAGAACTAATGGTGGCACCGGAAATCAGGAACATCCTGAAGTCCAGTTAATTAACATATTATAGCAGTTAACAAATCAAAGAGAACACTGGTTTCCAAAAGTTACTTGTAGCTGTCTTCACAGTACGAGAGGGAATTTTTATTTCTTCTGAAACAAGAAATCACTACCAGCTGACAGTATATTTGAACTCAGAAAAACATATTCAGAAGCAGCTGGGTGCATGCATCTGCACTTAACAAATCTCAGCTAAGATTACACCACCTCCCGATCTCCATTCTGTTCTCACTAACCTCTCTTCAAAATCACCAAGTTATGTCATATCTACTTTAGAAGTTACTTTCACTTTGTTTGCATGCTGGTAAATGATTGATTCAAAATCACAGAAAGAATTAAAAGCCCTTGGACTAATTGTCTCCCCTGTTATCAAGTGAATAATCTAACCATTGGACCTACTTTCCTTCAGTGATGCTGTACACCTAGTCGAATTAATACAATGGAACTGCCAGAGTATTGGTGCTGGCAGGGGAAAGAGAGCAAGATGTTAAAAGACACAGTCTTAATCTTGCTCCGAGTCCAGCTGGGTCACCCATGAAAAGTGATTCTGGATCTCAAGGAACCTGGTGAGTCAGGAAAAGGTTTGGACAACCCAGTCATGCACAATGGGGATAGTCCAGAGCAGGTTTGGAAGCCAGAAGTTCTTTTTCTTTTTCCAAGCCACTGTTTCAATAGACAGATGTGTGAGTAAAGCATCTGCATTAAAAATCCTCACTAACTAATGCTGCTCTCCTTTACACTCGGGCCCTGCCCATGAGATAAACTTGCATGAGCCTCAGGACACCATAATTAATTCCTATTGCAGAGACAAAGACAGCCATTCCTGAACAGACACCAGCTGTGTGTTTGCACTCACTGGTATGTTGAGACTGGACAGGAAGTCAGTCTTTTTTCTTGTTAAGAAACTAACCACATTTGTAAAGCCACTTCACAGGCTTTACAGGTTGCTTTTACTGTTGCATTTCACTTGTCTACACTAGAACAAGGCTGTCCATGTCGAATGGTGAGGACTGACTCCTATCCTTAACCGATCAAGAACAAATCTCAAGTTCCATTTAATTGGTCCATCTGTGCTGCTCCCCTCCTCTCCAAACACATCCTACCTTCTAAAAACTTTCGGAGCATTGAGTCTTTTGTAGTTAGAGAAACGTCATCTCCAGCAGTTGGAGTGTCTGGCTTGTACTGAAGCATCTCTACATCTGAAAAGAAAAATCAGAAAGATGAGCTTGTTGATTATGTCCTTAAGCATGCTGAACAATATAATACAACATTATATTTCTGACTGAACTTCCATTCTATAGTGAAAATCAAAGACTAAACCAGAAAATTGGCCAGATAGCTGCCTCTAAACACTTACAGGTTGCTATGTTCAGTCCACCCTGCACAAATCTTTGCCAGCTGCCTGCCACTTACACTTGAAGAAAACAGATGTGACTAACATTGCTTGGTGAGAACTTCCGACCAGGCTCCAAGCAGACACTGAGGATTAGCTATTACTCAGTGCTGTTGGCCAGATGAAGGCTCTGGTCTCTGTATGTTGTTACTGGGAGGCCAAAGTTGGTGAATGCTTTGTGACTTTCCAAACCAAGACATTAAGGGCCATTTGTCCATAACACAAAAGATACCATTTGTTTAGTTATTGAAGTCAAAACAGCTGGATGAGTTTCAGTTGGACTGGAAGGTGTTTAGAAGGTCAAGTGACAACTTACTATAGAGAAAAGAGTGATAGCAAACAATAAGATTCTTTGCGAGGTCCTTGTTTTGCAATGGAGTATTCTGACAAAAAAAAAAAAAAAANGGGGGGGGTTAACCTGACTGCAATCCTAAAATTAACCCTGAAACTCCATGATAAAATATCAGGTACACATGCTCCTAATGATATTAAAACCAAGAGCGATATAAATGAATTTTTCAGGCATATAGTAAAATACCTACTAGTAAGTAAATTAGATGGTTTGGGTAACCTGAGAATACAAAATAGCACTCTTACAGGTTACACGAGAATACAAAATAGCATTTTAAAATTTGATTTTTTTAAGCTGACCTTTCTAGATTTTTTTCCTGAAAAGTTGAGGAGACTGTAAGAAAGGGTTAACAATATGCTAGAAAGATTTTGCCTTGTTAGAAAAGCAAAACCTTTTGTCTGTTTGTTTTTGTTGTGGTGGTGTTTGTTTGGTTTTTCTTTGTTGTTGTTTTTGGTTAAAGGATCATCCTCAAAGGACCCAGTGACAGCCACACGAATGTGCCCAATCTAGCTTTAACTTCACAGGTGTAACTCCAGTATAGCCACAGCAATCCTGCATACTGTGAGGACCAAACACATCATCAGTTTCTCAGAGCTCTGCAGCTCATGTTAAGTTCCATGCTGCTAGAGCTAATCTGCTCACCAGCAGCCTAATTTAAAGTTCACTTAATATCACTGCACGAGCACAGATTTGTCCTTTAAGCATGGTAAAAAATCAGCATTATAAACTTGTTCTTTCCCATAGAGTGATTTTACCACCTTGCAGCCAAACATGGTTATTTTTAACATAGCTTTTAGAAATGAACCTGGAGCAAATATAAGTCCTGAGCAAAGTCACTGCTTAATGTATTTGGGGATGGAACAGAATGTGTCAAGTTCCTTTGATTCTCTGCGGAGAGAACAGTATCCTCCCGGTTTGGGCAGTGCTGTACATGATTATTAAACGAACAGAGCAACAGGATTTGTCTTCTATCAGTATATTATGTAGTTACATTTAAGAACCAATTATTTTCCCTTAACAGATATGATTGCCACCTTGCTGCCCACTGGCACATGGGCTTGTCTGGCATAAAGGTAAGCCCTAATATCTCATCAGTACCAAAACTGAAGAGAAATTGTGGACCTCTTCAATGACAGCTTCTGTTCCACTCACTGCAAAACCAAACAGAAGCGTCAAGGAGAAGGCACATACAAACTTTGGGTATTGCAGCCTGGACAGATCCCCAGGTCTTCCTGAGACTGTCGGGTTATGTTGTTCTGAAGGCCTGGTGGGAAAAGTGGGCTAGAGGAGAGAGTTCCTAGGTGTCAGTCTTCAGAATTTAGTAACTAAAAGATATCAGAAGGGAGCTCAATCGACTTGCAAAGAGATGTACAGAAGACGTGTTATGACCCAGTGACCCTTTAGTAAAGCTAAAATACACATGCACAGGCACCTTTTATCAAACAATTACATCCTTTCTTTAAACATTTTTAAACAACAGGAGTTAGGTATTCCTGCACAAGAAGAAAGCTACCTCTTTACACAGACCTGTTCTTTATTATATAAGACAAAGGCTTCAATGTGTTGGCATAAATAACACACGGGAACCTCATAAGTAGTTAATATTTTGCTGCACAATTCCCTCAGTTTGCTCAAGGAAAACAATGAAGCTGCTGTTTCTTACATTAACTAAAGAAAAAATAAAAATCAATGAGGACAGTGTTGAAAGCTTGGTCTCAAGAGAGTAAAAATGGTGGGGGAGGGAGAGGATACAAGGTAGTTGTGATGCCCTTATTCTACCACCCTATCTACTGCTTTTTAGGTGTTGGAGATCTGCAAATTACAGGGCAATATATTTGATTTGGTTGAAATTCTCAATGATAAAGGAAACTCTCACTCTCTAGGTCTGAGTGTCCATTCAGTTTATAGATATGGAAGCAGTGCTAGGAGTCAGGATTTGTTTCTGCGAGGATTTGCCACTGCCAGTGACTGGCCTTGCATACAAGGAAATACAGCCTGTTTCCCCAGGTAAAATGCTGTAACAGCAAACTTCAGCCTTACATTTGCTAAGCCAGCAAGGAGAAAATTATAGAGTTATTATAAAATTAAAAATTATAGAGGAGTGCTCTAAGAAGTGCTATTGTTCCATACCCTTTACAGGAATCCTTTCACTCTAACTAATCACGTACTTCAGACACTGAACACACACAGAAAAACCTGGCAGTTTAAATTCCACATAAATCAAACAGGTTTTCAGCATTTTCAAGAGTCCTCTCTCTCAGAGCCACTCCCCTACACTGAGCTCTGGACTACTCAAAAACACTGTTTTGTAAAAATTCAGGAGGTGCTGGCAAGGAGAAAGCAGAAAAAGCAAAGCATTTCACCTGATGCTGTAGTCTGTACTACCAGATTGACATGATGGAGATAACTTTCCCCTCTTGCTACTCAGTTGCTGTTTGTTACAGTCTGTGAGTGACTCAGCTAGATGATATATACCTGCAAACTGCACCAACTTAGAACAAATTCCATTTGTACTCAAGAAAATTATGTTTGACATTAAAGGTATTTGAGAAGGGTAATAAAAGGGAAGTGCTCTTCTGAAGCAGGAATGACTACAGTTGATGATAAGAAATTAAATCAGGCAACTCAATCTCATCTAAAAAAAAGAAAAAAGAAGAAAAAGAAAAAATCCAGAACAGCAAACAAGGTAACAGCAGGAGCTAGCAAGTTCCCACTCATTTGGTTAGGAGTACTTTGTGATCTGTGCTGCTCAGGGTATTAAGACCTACCTGCAAAAGAGTGACCCCCTCCAGCAGAAGGGGAGCAAAGTCTTTTCCAATTTTTTAACCCCATCATTTATTACAAAACTTAGAGGGACAAACTAGCAACTCAAAACAGATGTGTGCAACTCTCATGCAGCATTGGCTTAAGCAAAATTGGTGCTTTTATAGCTTCTGCACTTTCTTTGTAAATGTTTCCCCAGAACCAAAGGCAGACAAAACCAAAAACAAAACCAAAAACAGAAATACATTTTAAAAAGCTGAAGTGGGATGAAGAATATCAGAATTGGCAGAACATTGTGGTATTTAAGTATTTGCTATTACTTTTAACTCATTACAATGGCTCTTTTTTTCAAATCAGCCTCTGCAAGGCAAATTGACTAAGTGGTACCAACCTTCCTTTGATCAGTCTCCAAAAAAACTGGTGGGAGCACATTCTGATCACAACAAATGGGCATACTGCCACAGTATGTCTCCATTTAAAATAGACCAGCTATTGTCCTCCGTGCCACAGCCATAAGTATTTACACAAGGGCTACTCTGACCTGCAGAAAGTACCTGAGCGGGAGTTGTTTACAATTTCCTAGGGAGTTTTTCCTCCCCCAAAAAACTAAGTCAGTACAAAAGGCTGATGTTTTAATTTGTAATCCTAATTGATCGAGTCCTGTGCCAGCCAGCACTCCCACTAATTTCAGTGGGAGTTTGCCTCTCTGCTGGTGTTTTAAGTAGTGTTGAAATTCCTTCACTTTGAGAGAACCAGCACTGAAGCATTGTGCCAATTTAACCTTACCTGTTATGATGCAGGTAGATTTTAAGCACTGTTCAGACAAGCTATAAATATCAATCAGGCAAAGACTAATAGACTACATAAGAAATACAGATACTTTCTGTAAAAGACACATGACTGGAAAGTGACAAAGACGCGTGCACAGGAGCAACACACTGGGAGAACTCCAGGAGAAGCAGGGAACACCCATGTCCCTTACTGAGGCGTTACAGATAAGCCATACAGATCATTTGTTCAGCATTTTAAAATAGATTCGTTGACCCATGCTTTCTAGTATAGAAATCATAAATATCTACTTCAGGGGCAAGCTTGGGTTTTTACATTTCTGGTCCCACGAGTCCTGCAGAACTCACAGCATATGTGCACACCAGGAAAACTTCATGCTGCTGATCCTAGAGACCTCTACCATTCAGGTGACATGGCTGCATTTGCAGAAGGCTCCTCTAAAGAGCAGCAGCCTGATGGACTTTTACTGCTGAGGAGGCCCAAGGAAAGCAGCCTGACTAAGGCTTTGACTGCACAACTTTTCCCATCCCTAGGTGGCCGTCATTAGCTCTCCATCTCCATGCCCGTCAGCCAAGCAGACCATGTATGGTGCACTCCATCCAAAACGCCAGTCAAGTTCCTTCCTAAGATCTGTTGGAGTGAGTGAGCGCAGGAAAACCTGTATATCTGAACTGTCAAGCTTAGCATAGCTTGTTTGACAGAAACAGCCAAGGAGATGCACACAAGCAACACAAGTGACAGATTGAGGGAGGTGGTGATTTTGAGCAGGGAAGAAGCAAGCAAGCATCGTAGAGCAATTAGGTTTTCCACTAACAGTCTGCAAGGCTGGCAAATGGTTTCCTTAACAGTAAACAACTCTGACCAAGATCTGAGCCTATATGAGGATATTTCAGAGAGGCTTTTCTGAGTCTAGCTGAAATGTGGTAAATTACAGAGAGCTTGATTTGCATCCACGAAAGAGAGGAATATCCACTGCACAGTTTCTGGGACATTTAGATGTCTCAAAAGTAGAAGACAAGTTGGTCTTGGTGTTTTTTTAAGTATGTTTTCCCCTTCTTCAGAATTAGTCTATCACCTCCTTCAGAGATGCGCTGACTACAGGCAGAGCTTCTGACTAACTAGAAACTCTCACCCCCATTACTGTGGACAACAGCAGCTTTGTTCCTTAGGAGTCCAACCAGACTTACTGCTTATTCTCCACCTGAAGGTACAATAATCCTGGATTCGACAGAAATGCAGCTATCCCCACAGCAGCCAAACAAAACTTAGCAGAGAAGTGCTTATGATTTCAGGCAGAGAACTGACTGTTTTCTGGTCTCCACAATCAATAAAAATATGTTTTATAGCAGTGTTTAGTCTAAAACAGGAGAAAATCAGCCCAGAACAGATATGGTCTACAAGCAGAAGTGTTTCAGTAGGAAAACATTTCTCCTGAGGCAGCATACTTAAACCTGCACGAACATTGGAAGACCTTATGTGGGTAAACTAAAATAAGCTAGACTCTCCACTTACCATGGGAACCATAAAATGCACCAGCAGGATGAGGCAAAGCAAAGCAGGCAGATAATTAAGAACAGCAAATCTGCAATTGCTTAACTTAGGTACTTAACTCTATATTCGCAGTCAGCCTCACTGAATATTAATAGGACAGTGAAAAAGTTATGCATCTCCATGTTTGTCAGAATTAGCTCTACATTTTTAGCAGTAAACAAGGTGGATTAAAAAAATGGTTTTTCAATAATAATTGTTTTTTAATTAAAAATTTAAATTTATTAAAATATTTCTAGATGTTTTCTTTTGCTCCTAAGCTGCTGAGGTAAAAGCTCAAATCACATTTGAAAATCTTTCAGAGTTTCACAGTTGTTACTAAAATTACATTTTGCACAGTGTTCTCTTCCACTAGCGTGTGTAAGTCAGTGTCTCTGCCTCCCTAGATCCCAGCTGGAAAAATAGTAGAAAGTTTGTTCTCTTTCAAATGCTACTTCACTTGCACAGAGTTCAAGGAGTCCTCAAAGCACCAAGAAAATAGCTCTTGATCTTGTACCCCGGCAATCATAGAAAGCCTTAGAGCAATTTTATTAGCCAGCCAATGTCAAAACTAGAGTTTGACTTCTTTACGGTGAGAGCAGAAAAGGTAAAACCATCTTTTACTCTTGAAACTCAACCAGAACATTATTATGTTAGAGAGACAGAGCAGTTCAGGCTTCTAAGCCCAGAATATCACAGTGATTATACGTACAAAGGTCTTCTGGGGCACCAGGGACAAATCCAGCCATGGATTCATAAAGCTCTTCATCAGAGCCGGGATTTAAGGAACATTTCATTAAAAGGTCAGTAGAAAGATGAGCCATGGACTCATAAACAGACTCATCCTCTTCGCCTTGCATCAGCTCTTCCTTTATGTGACTCTTCAGCATATCTGCCGTTTCCTGGAGAGAAAGGAGTCCAAGAGGGAAAAAAAATCAACTTGCATAAGTAAAGAATCTGGAGAATAAACACAAAGCAAAATACATCTTCCTCCCACCATTGGTGGAAAAAAACCTTCCAAGAGCAGTTTACTCCCAAAGACTAAGGTTTCTCAAAATAATTATAACCTAATTACAGCTGTTTGGGGCCAGCCTTCAGGATCTGTATTGTAATAATAGGTAACAAAGGTGAAACAAGGAGGTACTGACACATTCTCAATAGCCACTACTGCTCCTCAATTTCATTTTCCACTTGATGTCTGCAAGCTGCTGCAACATGAGCAAAGTTCGTTCTAAAATTACAAAGGCTTATTAAAGACTGTTTTGGGGTAAGCAAAGCTGACCATAGAGGGGGAGAGCTTGCCACATGCGGAGCACTTACAAGAAAGCAAAATTTTAGCTTTGCTGTAGATTAAGTTTCAGTTTCTTGGCAATAGAAGCAGCATGTAACACTCAGAGTGGGAGTACACAGACCACCCTTTTCTGTGAAACTAACAGGAAACCTCATAGCAGGCAGCTGCTCACATAACACAGACAACTTTCAATTCACAGGACAGCAGAACTCTTTCTCATACATCTGCTACGTGGAGGGAGGAGGAGGAGAAAGCAGGGAAATACAGTTCCCATACTACTCCCTAAAGTAAGTGGGGGTGAAGAGGCTGTAGAGTCTTGCCAAGATCATGGGGTTAGAAAAGGACATTAGGTACCACGTGTCTGCAGAAACATCATTTAATGGACGAATGACAAGGAAACTCAGCATGGCAACTTTTTTCCCAACTTTTTGTTCTGTATCCTAAAAACTTCACTGGCTCCAGAAATGAAACCAACCTTCCAGCACAGAAGCTTTCACGATGGCTGTACCCCTGCCTTCTATACCCTACCACATCACATTGCACCCTTTACTACCTCAGCACCTCTCTCCCAAAACACTTCCAGAGCCAAGCTTGGCACCATTGCCTGCACTTGCTTTAGGACAGAGTAGAAGATTGCTGCTCCCTCTTACCACATATTCATCAATGAATTGTCGTAGGTCCTTAAAGCCATGTTTTTCTGCTATTGTGTTTGGATAGTGGCCATATTTGTTGGCTACACTATAGGCCTGCAGTGCTCCAGGGCATGTCAGCAGCAAAGCAGTGAGGTTTTTCAGCCCATATCTTGCAGAAAAGTGAAGCAGCGTTGGCAACTCCTCATCCCTCTGATCTGTGAGAACAGAAGCCTGTTAGAATCTTAAGTTTCTCTCTAGCAGCAACAGTGACAGTAGATGATAAACTTCCTAGCAAACACACAGACCAGGTGTGAAAGCACTGAAAAGTACGTAAACCATTTCAAAACAGAGCTAACTCTGCACAAGTGAATTATCTGAGTATCTGACACATTTGCAGGTTTGAATCCTATGACCTTTAGTGGGGCATCTGGCACTGTACTAGCTGAATGTATGTAGGCTCACAGGTTTGGAAGGACCTTTCAGATGATAATTCCAGTAAGTTCCAGCTTCTGTAAGGCAACCATGTCACAGTGCCACACTGATCCAACTGCCAAGTGTCCACTACACACCCCAGAACAGACTCATGGGGTTGCGGGGAAAAGGACTGGGCTGGGGAGAAATTTCACAAGGAACTGGGAGAACAAGTGAAAAGGGAGACATTCTGAGGAGCATTCTCTCTCCACTTGAGCTGTGGCTGAAGCTGTCTACATAGCTGTATTTTGTCACACTACAAGAAAGTGAGACAAATATGTAATAAAAAAGGGTCACATGACCATCTGCAATCTTCCCTCTGCAGGCATCATCTTAAATTTTGCTTTCTGGCTGAGATTCAAGACTTTTGACACAGCCTGTGCAGGGACCACATGCTACAGTGTTAAGGCACTCCAAAGTAAAAACAGCTGATACAGATGAAGTTTAAACATAAAACAAATATCTTTCAACTTACTTGTTGTCATATCATCTTCTTCTAGCTGGTTGATTCCAAACAGATGTAAGCCACTGGCAGGAATGTTCTTCTTCAACGATTCAGTCAACAGTTTGTCCAGTGCTTCTATGCTGTACGGCACAATTTTAAAGGCCTAGAGATAAATGGAAAGTGATTTAGTTTGAGGAATTCTGGAGATTCATTTAAGACATATATAGTGATGTATTAAGTTGTATTTATTTAGCATATATAAGAAAAAAAGTAGGCATAAACACTGAACATAGCAATGTTTAAATCAAGCAAGGAACATGAAGAACACTTTGTCCAGAAACAGAGTATCATTAATCTAAACAGATGAGAAATATACACTCTTCAACAGGACAGTGCGCAAGACAGAGTGCACTTGCACAACTATGAGCACAGAAGACTTAATTCCTCCTACTTCCTTGATGGGTATAAGCTACTTTTGAAAGAAACTGTTCAATGAAGTATCACTCATGCTTTAAGCATAAGTAAGCCAAATTTGAATTGCCCTGGTATACATCCTGGCTTTTGCTTTTGGACTGGTTCTCGGCCAAAGACAGTGAGGCATGCCTATTCCTCAAGTAGCAGCACAGCCCAGTAGTAACTTCTCACTAACTTGAATTAAAAAGGAAATGAAAGACAATCTCCTTTGCCCCAGGTATGCTGGTGATCAACACTACTCTGTAGGCCTCTGCTACACAGCTAATTAGGGACATGCAGGCAGGGAGTAAAGACAATAGATCTGGAGAACATGCTTGTGCAAGCTTTACCCCTATAATAAGGTTCAGGTACCCTAACTGCGCAAAATGTGATATGAGAACTGAGGACTGGCTTTAAAGAAATCAGTGCCAAAAATAAACAAATACTTTTATTTTACCCCACTTCGCTCAGTAAGTTTGAATCTTTGCTACATTTTCACATCTTTTACAAAAACCTTTTGGTACAAATTTCCAAACAAACATTCATGGTAATTTCTGTTGTATCAAGTTTCATCATTCCAATGTTTTCAAATCAAGGTCTGAATGTGAGTGTTGATTGATGGCATTTTGTTAGTTGGAAAGCCTAAATCACCTTACCAGCTATTTGTTCCAGATGTACAAAGAAACACTTGTGATTTTGCTAAAAGGGGACATTAAGCCCATGTGAAAGTCTCTAAAAAATTGGGTTTCTTCATTTTAGAAGAACTACCTCGTGGCAAGCCCTTTCGCTTATGTCCCACTATCTACTCTCTGAGAAGAGTCAGTTTTCAAAGCAGCCATTTGCTAGAGTTGTTACCTGGCACATGAACTGTACTGGGTTGGCTGCATTAGCCAACAGACTGCTGATTTCCTCCATGTCAGTATGATAGGTGACACTCGTTTCTCCTACCATCAAGTCCCCTGAATATATCTGCAGAGGCACTGTTCCAGAGGTTAAATCTTTGAAAGGAAAGAGAAGAAATCACCATTAAGAACAGACAATGGAAACAAGTCTTCATCAAATGCTGTGAGGATAGGAGGAGTTTAGAGATGCTGCCAGCTGGATACCAAAACAGTTTATTTCATATAGAATTGATGAAAAGTCATGGAAAAGAATGGAAAGAATGTTGGTCTGAATATTGCATAGGAAAGTACTTTGGAACTGCCTTCTTTGTAGGCACGTCAATGCATATCACCTGTGACGTAGTAGGACATCTGCTAACACTAGTTTGGACCACTAATTTTAACAGTACACCACCTCAAATTACAGAACCTCACACCTCTCCACTCCCGGCTTTTTCTAGGGCAGTCTCCAAACCGCACCATTAAATATGAGAACTGCAGAAGGGAAGAGGAACCTGAAAAGTTACCAGGCATTTTGCAGCCTCTCTGTCTCACTAGTCTTTGAATTAAACCAGATTAGAAGAATTTCACCTTTCCAAGCTACCCAGGCACAGGATTTCTCTCTCATGTTATTTGGGAGCTTCTTGATGTTTTACCCAATGTATACTCACAGGTCTGAGACTTCTCTCTGAAACATAAGTATTTTGAATCCCACTGAGTCTTTCCCTGAATATATGCCTGGCTGTAATGACTAAGGAAACAATGAAATAGTTACTGTCATACCTGAAAGAAATTAAAAAATTATTTGTCTTACTGTAAGAAACTGCGAAGCTAACATTCTTGTACACTCCATCAATGAGAAGCTCAGGTTTATAATCCAAAATGCAAGCTAGTTTCCAGATCCATGTTTGGATCTGAAGTCTTGATTTAGGACAGATTAAGTTGAACATTTTCATGTGACTTAAGTCACCTTCTTTAAACCCATTCATTTGCCTCACTTTATGGGAGTTGCTATAATGATCGTTAGTCTGTCTGCTCCCAGACCTAGCACCTTTGCTTTTCAGCAGGACAGAGCAAAGCAGATTAAATAAAATCATCCTGGGAAACTGTTATCAGTCTACAAGGCTCAGAAATGTTGCCCTTAAAGTTTAGTGAACCTAAAGTTTAGACAACCTAAGCTTTTGTAAATGTAAATATCTAGAGTGACAGAAGATATCTAAATTAAAAAGCAAGCTAGGATAAACAGTTTCAGCCCTAATTTCACAGAGATCATCACACATTAAACATGTACTGTTATAATCATGCAATTATTTACCAGCACTTATCTTCTCTTGGTGTCTGCCAATACTAACATGGTCATAACACTAACACAGTTAAGTTCAAAGTGCTTTACAAGCTGTAGTCTGCCTTCAGAACTCCCACTAAGGTGTTTATATGTTGCAGTCCTGCCACTGCTGCAGGGAAAACAGAGACATCAAGCAACTGTCTCCTTAGTTTCACACAATGTAAGTATCACAAATGAGAACAAGGTCCAAGATTTCCTGCCATCACTGTTTCCTACATCACAGTCTCTACCCTTACACCTCTGACATATTTTAGGACAGACAGGTTGGGATAGAAAAGAAGTGATGAGGGATGGGGAGGTGGGAAACCAAATCTCAGCCCAGCTTACTTGGAGCCTCCACAGAGACTGTGTATTCATTCTCCATCTCAGCCAGCACACGCACAGATGATGCATTCTCTGGAGAAAATTCAACTTCAGTTTTCACTTTGCCATCTAGTCTACATTTCATGATAATATAAACAGTGGTCTGTACCTAAGAGAAAAGGCATTGGAAAATGTAGGTTCACAATGTAAGAACACTTTAAGTCAATCTTCCAGAGATTTTGTTGGTATTGAGACAAACAAATTAATCTGTCATTTCCAGAGTCCTGAATGATTTTCAGTACCATCTTCCAGTTACAGAGTAATTGGATAGGTGGTTTTTTTGTTACACTTTGCAACCGCACAAATACAAACATTAAGACATTAAGCTGATAATATTCTGTGACACTATTTATAAATTGACATAGTTTCAACCATAGCAGCCTCTTCCCTCATCACAACACAGCCCTGTTCTGAACAGAAAAAAAAGGAAGAAGCTTAAATTTAAAATGAATATATTCTGGAGATGAAAGGACTTGCAGCAGCTTTATGCAACTATTCCTATTTTACCTACCCATGTAGGTATGCATCTTTAGTCAGAGCTTTGTTTAAAAAGACAAAAATTTCAGGTTTGTAAATTTCTCACTGGCTCTGCTTTTAACAGGCTAGTTATGACATTAAGTAACTCTTACATTTTATTACATTTCAAGTCTTTCATTGTGGCCTGAGACTTATCTACTTATGCGAATTATGAAGGTGAAGTTCTGGACCCAATTCTGAGTTATGGAAGTCAGGAGATCTCCTGAGTCATGTTTTGTGGCAACCTTTCATGCTGCAAATGTAACACTGCTCAGCTCTCATCCAATCAGGATTTTGAAGACCAAAGACCAGACCTGTAGCCATTTACACCGCTTACTGCACTGGACATTACAACAACTAACCTGAGAGAAACCTAAGAGACCTTCATGCCCCAGACTTAGGCTAACCATAATAATCCTTGCCTAGGCCAATGCAAGCAGCCCGGGAGCAACAGACAACTCCAGCAATCAATCCAAGACTGAAGAGTTTTCTTCTGTAACTCTATCTTACAGTGAGTTCTAGACAGCAAGTCCTAGCCACTTCTTGCCACGCTGTAGTTAAGGTATCTATCCTTAATTTAAAACACTGACAAGCCACAGTAAAGGAGTTTTACCTACCATGAGGTCTTTGTAAAGCATATTTTATTATCACAGAACCAGACAGTGGTTTGTGTTGGAAGTGACCTTAAAGATCATCTTGTTCCAACCTCCCTGCCATGGCAGGGATACCTTCCACCAGATCAGGTCACCTAAAGCCCCATCCAGTCTGGCCTTGAACATCTCCAGGAATGGGGCATATCTGTCACTACCACTGCCACCAACTAGATAGTGGTGGTGGGCACAGCCAGCAGCACTGGAGAAATTCCTCCAGCAAGGAAGCAGAGGTACCAGGATATTCAACCAAGTCTTAGAAACATGAGTGAATACTAACAGATGCCCAGTAAATACACAGGGACACAGCACTGTTCTCATGAACAAGTAAATAAAGCTGATACAAAAAAAAAAAAATTCCAGATTGATAACAGTTTTCTCTGTGTTAATTCAACAACTCTGTAAAAGCTTAAAGCAGTCCTCCAGTCTAATGACTTCGCAAAACATCCTTGCTGTGATCAAGCCACACACACCAAAGAGGGAACACAAAACATTTAGGTAAGGACACTTCCTAAAACGTCTATTCCTTCCTGTCAGTCCTCCCTCTGTTCTGACAGAATACTACTCCATGCTAAGAGTAGCATCTATAGTCTAAGGCATGTTCAGAAGCTACCAAATAATCTAGCACTAAATATCCATGACTCTTGCTATAGGCTCAGATGCGCTACAAATCCAGACTGCAAGATACATGTGCTGCACAACAAATGCATCTAACCTGACTATAGGACTTGCAGTTTCGCTCTCATCATGCTGAGCCCCTGCCAAGACAGAAGAGAAGCTCTAATAGTCATTTGTAAGCTTGTTACTCCTCCTTCCCCACCACAGGATGGTACACTGTTTACTTCTGGTCTCATTTCATGGTATTTCAGCATTTCAGAACGTCTTTACAAAGTCATGAGACAGGCTGTTGCTACCAAATTTGAGCTTTTATGTTTCATTTTTTTCAAGTTTCTCTGTACAGCACGAAGGTCAGACTCCAAGTAAAAACAGAGGTTTCCTGAATTATATTATTGTGTTAACTGGTGCTGTAAAAAAAGCACAAAGATCCTTTGAGTTGGCAAAATACACGGATAAGGGTAAAGCATCCAGTGCTTTGTTTCAGTGCACTGGAGCATGAGCCTGCCCCTGGCAGTGGGAAGAGGAGGAAGTAATGTAAAGCAGCAACCACATTGCAGTGAAGCTTTGCTAAACTGTAAGTTGAAGTTTCCTCTGACAATCACTCCCTCCTACACTAGTGCCTCACATCTCAAAACCATGCAATGGAAGCCCAACCACACTGCAGAGGAGTACACTGCAGAGGAGGTAAAGTTGCTGGTGCCTTACCCTACTCTCCTGGTGCATGGTATTAGTGCTTTCCATCTGAATGGATGTTAGACTAAGAAACACCATTTTTCAGACAGGAAGCTAACATCCAAGCTCTTCGGAGTCACCTGCAGGGCATGGACCAGAACTGCCATATTAGATTGCACCCAAGCTCTGGAATTAATTGGTTCATTACCTTAGTCCACTTGTCACCTCTAGATCTCACCAGAATGGAAGATGGGGAGTCAAGAGAGTGAGCTTGCCTCACAACACACAAGTCAAGCAGCCACGTCAGTGAGTCTACCCATCAGTAAGTGACACTGCAGCTGAGATGATAGTGGGCACTGCACATTACCAAGCTATTTTTGGCCTAAGGAATCAAGCTTATAAAATAGAGACACTGAGATAGGAGCCTGAGGGGGAAGGAAACAGACAAGGAATTAGGAACTACTTTCCAGGCTGCAAAGTTGCCTATTACAGAGTACATAATGCGTTGCACCAGCATACAAGAATGTAGCCCAAGCACTGGCCATACTGTACCCCACAGCGTATGCGATCAGGCTGCACCACCAGACAGTCCCCAGTCTTCTTGGGTGATCCATGCTCTTCACTCATGGCAAGTCTGCAGGAGTAAACTGTGCTCTTCTCGTCTTCCGTTTCTGTATCAGTCACAGAGTCGCAGCCTGAGTCTAAAATAAAGCATATGGAGTCCCATTATATCATTTCCATTTTCTGAAAATACATGGATATATAAACATCAGTCCTGAGAAGCAGCCACAGAGGTGGGCTGGAACTTACTACACTTTGGAAAGTAATGTTTAGAAAAGGGGATCTTGTTGAAGAAAGGGAAACTACAGAGTTTCCTCATTCATTCCCTTAAGGGCAATGCCGGGGAACATTCAAAAAGATACAAAAGTGCTGGAGTAGCACTGAAAGTGCTTACAAAGCGAAAAACAAAGACACTTTCTGATGAGATGGATAGTTTCTTTCTCACATTACATAGGAATATTAGTATGTCAATGTCTCATACAAGAATGATCGGCAAATGGACTCATCTGACTCCAGCTGCACTCTGAGTGCATCATAGAATGGGCAACAGCCTTTGAAGTCCTCCTCTCCTAAAGTATATGAAGAAAATCTACTTTTCTTTCATATTGGCAGTATCTTTAGTTATCTGGGTCCTGCTTGTGTTGCTTGCTCTGACTCCTGAATTCACTATTGTGTCTATGAAATAAAACATGAGGCAGTAGTCTGAAGGGATCCTAATCCTCAGGCAAGAAGGTATCTATACAAAAGCACATTTGAAACACCAGAAACATAACTTTGCATGGAAGAATCGCAGTTCTCTGCCCAAACAGAGCCAAGAGAAATAAATACACGCAACCCTACAATCTGCATGTATGGAACAATGTTCTCACTCCTGCCTCCCAGTAACAGTGCGTATATTTATATTGGTGGAAGAGCAAACAAATTGAACTGACAACACTAGCACACAAAAAAAACTAGCAATAATTAAGATAGATGAGAGTAGACAAGTTTGTATCTACTTATAAAAGAAGAAACTTTAATCCAGTTTTTACCTCTTTATTCACACCTTTTGTATTTTCTGTACTTGAACAGTATTTTACAAATTACACGGACGCAAATGTGCTTTCAGGAGACTCAAGTCACAGAAGTTTAGCAAATTATTCAGATGAAGGTTTAGTAATAAAGAATGGCACACACAACTTTAAGCTTGTTAATTGTTTCACATGGCAAGTAAGTACTCACATGAGTACAACCACACTATTGATTTAATGTTTGCTGTAGAAGGAGTAGAGCTAAAAACCTACAGCTCTAAAGTTCAGGTAAGGCATTACTACGAATATCAGTATTTCTCAGATCTAAAACAGTATGTGTAAGTAAGTCAGATATTTTAATTCTGCATCAACACAGATTTTCAGATTTGATCAAGAAGAAACTCCCTTGACGCTAGTCTATGGACAGGTCTTTGAATTTTTCAGACTGCGGCACTATGTATTACAGAAAATGGACTGACGTTATAAATTCCTTAACTCGATATTTTAATTGATACTGTCCAAAGTCATCAGCTGCAAGAGCCAGGCCTCTGTTTTGGGAACCCTCATCCTAGGGAAAGGTGGACTGTTCCAACCTGAGAGTGTCAGGCTGCCCAGTGACACAGGAGGAAATCCAAGTCCCACATCCTTGCCTTACATGATAGCTATCACTTCAGGTCTTCAGCAAATGCAGAGCAAGATGGCACATCCTTTAGCAGGAGAAGAGGCAACTGCTACTAGAATTGAGCCTCTAATCTCTTGGTTATTTCCAATATGACTAAATCAGAAAGATTGATCTCAGCACAGATAACAGAACCAACCACAATCAAATTACAGCAAAATGTTAATATTCCTCAACCATAAGTGCAAACTGACACTTGCCAGGATCCTGACCCTAAGCATGTCATCCCCCACATCTTAATATGGAGCCATCAGTGTGGTAACTTGTACTTCACTTGCCCAACATATGGTTCATTTCAGAAGTAGTAAAGCCTACAGCTGTGGATCTCAGCTAAAGCATTTACAGTAAGCAAGGAGAGGAGAGGGAAAAGGAGAGAACAAGTCTCCAGATCTTTAATGACATTATTTAATGCTGGTAACAAATCAGCAGATAAAGGACAACTACAGGAGTCTGCACTTGAGCTTCTGTGAAGTTCTGGCATTGCTAGATCCCACCTCGCACTTCCGCATTCCTGTAACAGATTTGAGTGCCTGGAGGTCATATGTAACAACAGAGCTGTTAGGTAATACAGGAATAACCAAGCACTGTTAATCAGTAATTGGATTAACAGATGACGAAACAGGCACTGGAGTTTCAGGTATGATTCATCTGTTTTTTCATTCAGAAAATTCTGAAACTGTAAATTACCAACTTGCCCTATAAGCACTGAAGTGATGCCATGGTCATCTTGCACATTCTATCCACAAGCAATTTTGTGAACACGCAAGCATCAGGAAACCATCCCATTACATCCAATAGTATCCATGCTCTTAAATTGACGTGCAGTTGGGTCAGGACTTCCACTCACTAAGATTTGACTTGACTAATGACAAGCAATGGACTCTGACTGAAGATTCAGCAATTATATTTTCGTAACAACAGCCAGGTTAGACAGTCCATCACTGAGGAAATCAGACACATTAGAAAATTATGTGAATACCTGAATTGAGCTTCTCCATGAACAGCTGCCACAGGTCAATAGGTCATGGCTGCAGACGGTTCTGCCTTCACTGGAAGCCCTTTCTATTCCCCTTTAAATGAAGGCTACCTCAGGCCACGCCTGACAGTCTCTGAAACACTCATGAGAACAGCAGGGGAGGAGATGCGGTCCAAGAAACCCAACCACATTTCCCCCTGACAAGCGTGTCCCCCAGCAGGAAGTGGCAGCACGGGGCTGCTGGCCTCACGCAGGCCCCTGTCCGTCCTGCCCCGCTGCTCACACAGCTCGCTGCCCCGCTGGGCTGCCAGAACCCACACCCAGAAAAGTCCCCAGGAAACACAGGCATGGTCGCTGCTCCATCGCAAGCCATTTAGCAGCTCTAGAAGCCAACACGAAGCAGCCAGTTATTTTGACATTTTGTTGCAGACAGCATGCAGCTCGCTGTCATCCATTTCCTCCTGGCTAAGCTGCGAGCGTTTGCATGGAGCTGACAGCTGTGGTTTCTCAGAAGTCAGCTCTTGACACCACAGGACACATGAACGCTTGGATGGAGTCAGCAATCTGCCCTGACCACTCAGTCATCCAGATACTAATGAAAACCGAGCAACAACTTGTCCCTGCAGGTTCCGCATGGGCAGAGTGCCCCTCACCAGTACCTGTGAGCAGTTCCCAGCTCCCCCACCCACCAGCTCCCCAGCAGAGGTGACAAGTTCTCACAAGACCTTAAGCTTTCACCTCAGTACACCCAGAGCAAGGTGGAAGACCCTAAGAGAGCTCCTGCTACCAGCCAATGCTTGCAGCTGGCCAGCCTCCTCTTCCAAACGTGAACAAGGACATTAAGACTCCCCAAGCAACTCCAGTTGCATTTGCAAGAAGCAGGCAAAGTACTGATAAAGAAGTCAGAGGAGCAGAGAAGATAATCTATCGTGCTAACCTCAAGGTCCCCGCTTTAGTAAAAGGATACATGCTCAGCCAGGCAACATCTTGTGATAACCCCTCAAACATGGTTTCAAGGGTTATCACAAGATAATGCGCTAATACTTCCCCTTTCAACAGAGTGGAAAGAAGCGTGAGGAAAAGCAGCAGGCCANAATAAGAATTTGTAAAACTGCCTTTACATAATAAATAATATACAGAACATCTTCCTCTTTTCTCCAAACAGCTTGCTCTTTAAATCTACAAGTACAGAATCTAAACCGAGTTCTGCAAAGAAAGTGGTCACATTTTATTTGTAGTTAAAGTTCCAGACCCCCATCAAGAAAACAAGCCGTATTTTACTAGGCCAAGGTTTGCTTGAGCAAGTGTGTGCACGTCTCTTACGGAAGTTGTTTTCTTACTAAGAACATAACTGGGTTATTCAGAGACCTGTTGACAGGACCAGTGCTTCAGCAAACTGAAAAGCCAGAAGGTACAACAGTGTTAACCTTTGTAACGTACTAAGACAATATACACCCTTAATACACAGCAAGATGCATTACTCCACTGCTCCTCTAAAAGCACACCTCATCCTGACTTCAAGGAACAGTTTTCATGTGTAATGTCATAGAAATACAAACATGAAGCTGAAAGGAGAAAAATATCTTTGCAGAAGAGTGCAAGAGGCTTTCATGACCTTCATTAATGTTTAGCCCAAGTGAATGAATCTATTAACTGTCTCAATATTCCCAAATATTGCTCACAGGTTATTTTTTAATTTCATCTTTGAAATGAATAAGTCACAGAAAGTTGTTCACAATGCCAAGAGCAACTTCGTGTCACTCATGTAAATGCTGGAAGGCAAGGATGAGAAAACAGCCAGTTAATACCATGCCTGAGTTGCAAGAACAGGAAATCCAACACATAGTCCTGGGAGCAGTGAGGTTAAGAACAGAAAGCCTGAAAAGCAAGGAAAAGTGGAGAGGACACAAAAGAAAGTAAGAAGGAAAATATCATACTATATAAAACAAAAACTCCAAGCAGATTGGGAACCAGCAGGGAACAGGAAGATGGCACCAAAGGCACCTTCTGTGGTAGTATTCCAGTTAAGGAAAAAATGTCAGCAGTAACTTCTAGTTAGCTGCTTGGGCTAGGCTCAGTTTTTAATTATTCGCCAACACATAGCACTAATCAGAAAATTGTGGGTTTGCATTATGTTCCTGACCTTGATTCCATTGTACTGCAGACACAAAGCCCACTGTTTCTCCTTCCAAACACTACAATCAAATCTCAAGTCCAGATGGACAAAGGCATGAAGTTTCCCAGCACTTATTAATGTGTCACATACTTGGGACTGATTAAGCACTGTCAGCAGCAAGGCAACTGTGATCAGACCGAAGCACATAACTAACACACCTCACATAACATCCCCTGACATGCAAAAACACAGGTAGGAATCCTAGATGGGAATTCCTTCCTGCATCAGCAACAGATGGAATTGGGAACTGGATTAATATGCTGCTGGAATTCTTCTCATAGATCCAGTGCTTCAGAAGGAACAGCTGGGAAACTGCCCATCACACTTTGTTTGCCCCAGCAATACTTGTCAGCCTTCTCTGCCTTGACTACAGATGACTACATGAAGCAGTTCAGGATCAGTGGTCTGCAGCCCCCTCTTCCTCTGTTGCTCAGGAAAGTACATTCTTGATCTGTAATGCTGCAGGTTGCACCAAGACAGGGAAGTTTCACAGAAACATTTCCCAGGATTTCCCCAGGACAACAAGATAGCACTAAGTAATCCTATCATAACAAATAGCAAATTGAAATTCAGGACCGTCAGCAAAACATTGTCTTTTTCAAACTTGCAGCACTTGTTCACTCACTAGCAGCCTTGAGCTGAAAGCAGGGTCTTTAATGTGAAGGACTATATGGACCTGAGATAACAGTAACTCTTATAGCTGCAACATGCAAGAGCTCAGGAAATGAACACAGTCTGAAACCAGCACGTTTCCCAATAACAGGAAGATACTACCCCAGCACAGACCCCTCAAAATATTGTTTGGAGTCAGTATGTGAAATTCTACTATTAGAAACCTCAGGTGACCTTGAGCATGAGTAAAGACACTGCCTCTATAACACTACTATTTGTCCAGAAAAGATTGCTTTGGCTCAAATATATGCCTTGCTTCAGAGAGTAATCATGGCTTAGCCAGTCTGCTAAGCTGCAAAAATAACCTCTGCACTTGTCTGGAGGGCAGATGTTCACAAAAGAAAAAGCTATAGCAGTTTAAAATACAATTGCACCCATCACAGCCCTCCTCCCCACTCCTGCTTCCCCTTCTTGTCTTTATTTCCACCAGAGGTTGTGGCCCACGCAGCAGCACCAGTGGAAAAGAACACGAGTTTGGCTGCGTCAGCAAGATGTGAGGATCTCTGCCTGAGCAGCTGACAACTGGGAGTTCAAGCTAAGCTGCCAGCCCTTGAACTTCAGGACAAGGAGGAACTCTTCTACACTTCACTCACGCATATTGCAAAGGCGGTAACCGCCAGCTCAAGGGTGAAATGCACGGTCTTCCTTACAATACACAAGATATATCTGCTGTAGTGTACCTGACCATATCTAGAACCTGATACAAATGCCAAGTGCATTTACCTTGTAGCTCTCTCACTAAGGTATAAGCCAAGGCTCCACACTACAGCTCCCTCCAGCTAGAAGCATGCCTGACTACAAAGGTTCAGAAATCATAAATCAGCTCATTATAACTCTTTGAGCTCCTAGTTAGTCCTAGAGTTGCACAGGCCCAATGTTCAACTTGTGACAGGATTAAGTGCATAAACCCAAGTAACTAACTGGGGTGCAGAGGAACAGGACAAAGACACCTTCTGAGGAAGATGCAGGGTTCTGGCCTCCCAGACAACAGACATTGTGTACTCGATCAGAATCTCAAGAAAGAAGGGCTTGGACAGTTCATCTCAACAATCTGTGCCAGGAAGAGACAACATATAATGAAGATGTATATGCATGGCTGAGGATTTTTGAGGATGCTGAAATCCCATTACATCACTCACTGAGTCAAGACAGTGTTCTTGAGCAACCACATGTGACAAACATGAAAATCCAACTTGCTGATTACTTGCTTGAATTTAAGCACAATGCATAATACACAGCAGAAAAGAATGTCCACACAGAAGTCCACAAAGCTGAAATTCCACCTACAAGAGCTGGCCAGCTGCTTTGGAAATATTCCACCAAGAGAACACTGCTTGACTGGGCTCAGATCTGCTGAAGCCACTTGTAGAACTATACCCTCAGACTACTTCCGAAAAAACAGGCCTGCCCCCTCTTCTCCATACAGTCTCTCATGGAACACCACTCACTTGTGCAGCCCTATGCCACACCAGGTCACCCAGCTAGCTAGCCAGAACAAAGGTGGAACATGAGGCAGACCACCTGTTTTTTCAGCAGTCTGCGCTGATGTCAGCCTCTGCCACTGATGGAACCTCCCCCTGAGAGACTCAAGGCCCACTGGTATTCTCATTTCTGAGAAAAGTCTCCAAAGTTTTCTGTGGTAATGATGGATCCATCAAAGTCCCGCAAAATGCAATCCTAGAAGCAAGATAACTCTCCAAGTGCACAATAAAGGTCTTTGAAACAACCTGAAGTCTGCCCCACACATCCCTTCAGATCTGTTCTGTAAAACATCTTTGTTCTCACCACAAACTTCTGCAAAGATTTTGCAGAAATGAATTCAGCTGTTTCAGACTTGGAAGAAGCCACCAGCAATAGTTGCTGGGCTCTTACTTTAGGCACGTTTTAAAGCCCTTCAGTTCATATTGGAGGATATTTAACGAACTTAAAGTAACCTGTAGAGAGATTAAAATTACAGACTACAGAGAAATACGGTTAGTACTTGGAACATGCAATGAAGTCTGTCATAGCCTGATGCCTCCCAACTACACCAGTTTCTGTACTTGGCAAGTTCTGCACCATCACTTCAGTCTAGAAAGCTAGTATGCAACTACTGCTTAAATCTCCTATCGTCATGGAAGACAGACTGTGAAGCATTGCTTTTAACGTGTATAAACCTGGAGTCTATGGAGCACCTTGATAAACAACACATCCATCTTGTAACTGGAAAGGTTATTTCAACTCCTGGATCCTGTTTGCTACAGATGGATAAGGACATTGATACACTTCTCTCAACATCTCTTGGGGACTTAGTTAAAATTTGTTTGCTTTAACTGGCTCTCTGAAACATCTGTTTCCAGCATCAGTCATTTATAGCTACACCAGCATCTGCAAGGAAGGGCATGGCAACAGTATGTTCTCTCAACCTTAACTCCTGTGCAACAATGTCAGAGTTTCCTCTCCTTGACTGGCTGAGAACCAGCCAGGCAGCAGAGCTCCCGTAGAGTGAAGCACTCTCATCACACCCAGAGGGCTGACTAATACATCACCTGTTCCTCTTCAGAGAGCAGGGTCAAAGAAGCGTGTCTTCTATTTCAACACAATTTAGCAGAGAAAAATACAGTTTTAAGAATTCACTTACGTTTGCCCCTTGAAAGAGGAAGAGAAGGATTGAGGGAGGGAGGGAAGACTGAAGTACAACAGGTAATCACGTTACCTTCTGCCTGCAAGGCCACTCCAACAGGCCCATAGAAACAGATGTTGAATGTAATCCTCTGTGAGGGGACTACTCAAAACGTGTTCCTCCACAGACCACTTACAGCCAGAAATGAATAGTAAGTGGTCCCCAGCTTCTCATCTCTCTGCCCCTTCAGGTGTGTACTCCTGTCCCTTCCTATCTCCAGTTTGCTTCCTTCAGTGCACTTGGCACATCCAAACAACCTCTGAAGATACAAGCAGAAATCACAATCTTGGCACAGACACCCATGTCCAATCTGCAGTTTCTAGAACCTCCCAAGTGCCAAAATGGATCTTGCAGAGAACAACTATTGCATGCTTAGGACTGGAAACGCTTCAGGCACAACATGAGAACATAGGACTACAGTAAGAGATCCGCTGCTACAGGAAATACAACGGTAGGATCTCACACAGACAAGCAAAGAGACTCCAGCAGTGTTTTAAGGGATTGATGCAGTTAGAGCTGCAGAAACCGGAGTCTGCACACAAGTTGGACCTTCAGAGATAGAGGATCAGCTCTCTGGCAATATAACCGGCCTCAAGGCACCATTTTCGGTAAGGCCAAAGATCAAGGAGGCAGTTTCATAAAGGCATTAATGTGAATGATGGTTTCATGATCCTCCCCTAAGACGATGACCAAGGATGCCAGATTACCTCAAAGATTTTTTAGCAGCTCTACACCTAGGATTTGTCCGTTAAGAGGGTCACAAAACCTCCCCATGAACTACTTGGCCATATTATGCCTCCTCCTGGGCAAGCCCAACATTCCTAGAAACAAGGCTCAATAGCCATGCCCTGTGAAACATAACAATCAGCAAAGGGAACAGTTGTTACAGCAGCTAGGTTTTGCGCTGCCCTCACATACAACAGCAAGCTCCAAAAGCACTGGAAATCATAGTACACCACTTCTTGTACATATGTATTCCCATACAAGACAGAATGGACCCGTGAAGAGGGAGGAAGGTTGCAATTCCCAGTTTATAGCATCCCCCTGCCCACTGTCTTACCTTCAAGTCTCAGTGCGAGGCTGATGGAGGGATCCTGAGTGAAGCACTACACCGGCCAGAAGCAGGTACAGAACAACAGCTGCTACTGCCAGAGAACTAGGTACCAACTCCACTGTACAGTACAGAGTACCTACAGCTCAGTGATTTGTAGTCGGCATCTCAGGATCACCTCTGTCCTGTGCTTAAAGTGTGCAGCTCTGTAACTGGCTAGTGGCTTTTGTGGTTTCTAGTGAAAAGCTGCGCTTAAATGTCAACATGAGTTAACATTTTTAAGGCAGAGAGAGGGTGGGAAAGAAGGCAAAGTGTTCAAATTTATCCTCGAAAGCCACAGGCTGTTCTCCTAAGTTATGGTATTTACTTTGTCATTTCTCGGGATATCTGAAGTAAAAGGGTAACATATCAGGTAACACTGGATTTTCATAGATACGAGGCAAAACAGGTCACAAGCACATCCAGACCCAACATGGAGCAAGCAAAGGAATGAACTCTGACACTCTTCCACAGAGACACTATTGGCCAATGAGCTACTCCAGAAAAAACACACCTTCAGGCAGAAATCAAGACACACAACAAGGATGAATTTACATATCATTACTTGATGGATCATTGAGCACTAATCCCAGAAGAAATGGGAAGGCAGAGCAGTTCCTCTCAGACTTAAAAATTAATTGTGAATTTAAGGCTCTAGGCCTAAACGGCAGCAATTAGCAAAAGTTAACAACCTAGTACACAGAAGCGTCACACTGAAAGGAATTTCCCCTGTACAACTACTTCAGCCCCGTGGGTTGAGATGCACTTCAGAATCTCATGTGTCTGTCCAACCCGACCTCAAACTGTGAGCAACCTATTCCAAGATTTATCTTTACAGCTTGAGTCCAGCACAGGGCTGCAAAGATTATTAAGGAACAGAGGAGCTATAGGAGCCGGACTCTCCAGCCTGGAGAAGAGATGGGTCAGGGGGATCTTATCAGCGTGCACTAATAAGAGGGAATGAAAAAGGAGCTGGACTCTTCTTGGAACTGCCCTTTGATTAGACTAAAGCACATGAAATACCATCCAAACACAAGAAAACACTTTTTTTTTTCTCTTTTTTTTCCAGTAAAAGTGGCCAAGCAGTGGTACAGGTTGCCCAGAGAGTCATCACCTTCTTCTCCTTCTGTGGAGATATTCTAAACCTGACTGCACACGAACCTGGGCAATGTACTTTATCTGACTGTATTTGAACATGGAGGTTTGACTAGACAATCTCAAGAGGTCCCTTCCAACCTCAAAGTTCTGTGATATGTTCAAGTTTCATTCATGGTTTCACCAGTGCGAGAGAAGAAAGCCAGGAAGTTAATTCAATTCCTTGCCAAGTACAGGAGGGAGAACGACAGCAGCTTGTGTGGTTTCTGTTACACCATTTCCCTCCCAAGAGATAAATTAGGCCATTTATAGCATCCCCTTTTCTTCCCTGCAATGCCAAGCCACGAGTACTTTGGCAAACAAATAGTTTATCTGAGTTAGGCTTTTCATAGCCCTGACAAAGGAGCAACAAGGTCACATCCAAAAAAGCTCCTGTTACACAACCAGAAGCTGAAAACACCACAAGCTTCTGACTGGCACAGATGAGGCTCCAGTCCTGAGACTCCATTTTTTTTTGCATCTCTTTCTAGGTATAATCACACGTGTCTGTTGGTGTTACCAAAGCTCACTCACTTGATTTCTGGCATCTCTCAGTGAGTCCCTCACTTAGGTGGGGCAGCATTCCAGCTCTTGAAAATTTAAGGAACTTCAGCAAAAATTTTTATCTTCCTCATAAGGAAGATAAAATATAAGCTCTGAGCAACCTGATCTAGCTGTAGATGTCCCTGTACATTGCAGGGGAGTTGGATTAGATTACCTTTAAAGGTCCCTTCCAAATCTCAGGATTCTGTGAATCTATGATAACTGCCTACTGTCCTTCATATTCACCACATGCCTTCTAACAGTCTGATCCTCCTGTTTTGCAAGAAGCTTGCTAGTACTGATCTTTCTTGTCCATCTCATTGCATCAGAACTCTGCTCAGTCAAGGCTGAACTTGTCTATCAACAGCATGGTTCACAACTGCTGTTTTGTCTAGTTATCACCTTAACAATTTCAGGCAGCTGTTGGTTTCCCTGGGGCTTTCCCTGCAAGATTTTGCTCTGGTACAGAAAATTCAAAGCTACAGATTAATTAGTAAACATTTTGGAAGCATGGACTTGGGAAGCAGGACATTTGAAAAATTTCAAGACAAAAGGTAGGGGCTGGATAAATCTAAACGTGCAGAATACAAAACAGTTGAGTTATGCCAACACAGGAGGAAGATCACTGACTCCAATCGTGAAGCACAGATCTCCACCTGGTGCTTGCCTCAGCTGCTCAATGCACACAGTAGAGCATGGTGTGGTGCCACAAGCCAGACGAGATGGCTTAAGTAGTAGGCTGGTCACTGCACCCTGGCTGCAGATTGCACCCTGCCAGAACTGAGCCAGCTTGAGCAGCACCATCCAAAGGATTTTCATGTCCTTAGCACAGTTAGCGCGTGGCCTGAAAAACTTCCCCACATACAGGAGTGGAGTGCTTGCAAACAGAAACCTTCATGGCCTCTGTAGTTTGCCACAACTGAGAAAGTAGAAAAACTTCCCTGCCTACAGAACAGCAAGCATCGGTGTCAACACAGTTTGCTCTCAACAAGGCTAGATGAATGCTTCCGCATTTCTGACTTTGTACCAAACTAATAAAAATTAAAATAGCTTTCAGTGTGTGAAGTCTGCAGGTGGCCGTGTTCCCATGATGCACTAAACAAACCACAGCCTAACAGCTGTGCTGCAGACAACAGCATGACCTGAACAGGGCCAGCATACAAGCTCTAGAGAGGTATTTGCCCTCTGTCATGTGCTCCACTTGCTCGGGATAGAGCTATTAGGAAGCTGAACTCAGCCCTCTATGCATTAATCTTGATTTTTCACTGTGTGCTGACACTGCTGTTAGACCTACCTGTAAGTGTCTGTGGAAAGTGTTTCCAGAGGAAGGCACCCAGACAATTTCAAACATGGTCATAAACTGCATTGCTAAGTGCTGGAGGAATCAAGAGATGCCTTTCTTGGGAAATGTTCACAGTCTATTGTGGAGAATGGACTTAACTGAGGCCTCCTGACTTCAAAGCCTTCATCAAAAGTCGTATAAATGCAGTACTGGAAGCAAAACTTAGGCTGCGTTTCTCTATGGGAGAGGCCAGCTGTCACAAACACCTTAAGTCTCCCATGTTGGAGTTAGCTACAGCCAAACTATAAAGCAGATGCTAATTTTTATTTTAGTACAGGCCAAGGAGAAAGTTTTCACAATTTCACCCAAAAAAGCAACACCTGGGGTTGTCTTCTTTTCAGAGGAAGTTTCAGAGTAGTTGCATTTCATGCCATTCACAAAAACTTAGCCTGGAGAATCACGGGATGCGAGAGGTCATCTAGTCCCTTTTTCCTCGCTGCGGCAGGATCAGACACATTCATCCAAATGCTTTAGCCATGAAACCAGCCTATCCGAAGTACGTTCTTCCTTGACAGGAGTCAGTGACAGCAGACTGCTTGTCTTGGCAACTACTCTGACTGCATGATGAAACTGCTTGACATTGCTCAACTGGTGTGCAGCTGACAGCTTGTACCAGGTAGGGCTTCTGTAACAGTAAAACAAGTCCAGAAATTCGGACTCTTCCCATACCGGACTACTTGGAAAATGATACAGGAGACTCCATAGCAAATTAGAGTTTGTTTTTAATCTCATCTTTCTTACAGCCAAATATTTTAGCCAAATATTTTTCAGCTACACTAAATCTGGTGTAAGATCTATGTATGCTCCTTCCTTTCTTCACATGCAGAAAATAAGTGAAATGATTTTTGTTACGTAGAAACAAGAACAAGAATCCAAAGCACAATCTCCCTTTAAAAACACCATTTACATGTAGTAAAAGCATATGCTAACTTTCAGAGATCACACCTCTGCAGAAGGAGTCTCTCAACTGAAGAGCCAGACTTCAGAGCTCTACTCCAAAGAGTTTTCACCTTAGATGCACGGCAGCCAGGCAACTACACACCCAGCCCCATAACACAGTCCCCCCCAGCTGCTCAAACAGGTGGGACAGCGCTACCAGGTGCTGTCTCACCTCTGCCCCCCTTCCAGGGAGGTCTCTCAAATGCTGGGAACATCAGCACCCAGGTCCCCTGGGCATGGACCCCACATGCCAAGGGGCAGTCAGCTGTACAGAGAGCTAGCTCTCCTGCAGAGAGCCACATGTTAAAGTGAAAGAAGACAACAGGTCAGCTTAATGCAATTCATTGATTGCATCAGACATCAAAAAGAGCAGAGGCTGCTTTTTAGTTGACAAGGCTTCGTATCCAGCATACCACCGCTGACAGATATGCTTTCCGGGCATAGAAATCAGATCGTAGGGGCTTCCTTTTGACAAACATAGCTTCTCTGCACAGAGAATAGTTGTTGATCCAGAGCAGTTTCGAGCTGATCCATTCCCACGACTGTCCCCTTCCCTCCACCTCAAGTTCTCTTTAATTTTTAATGCGTCTGAAACAAGTAAAAGGCGTGAAAGCCTTCACTAATAGGGATCCATTTGACTATGTGAAACCTCTCACTCCAGCCAGTCCACGTAACAAAGGACACAGACACTCACACTTCCCTCTCTGCCCGCAGCTCACGAAGCAGGAGTCTGTCTTCTGCTCCTGTGCTGTGCTTTGTGCGTTCAGATTGAGGTAACCCAGAAAGGAAGAGGCTGACAAGAGCTGGCTCTGGGAAGATTTTGGAGTTAACATCCCTTTGCACTCATACACCCATCAGCTATCAGAACGTACTTCCATGGACAGTTCTCCATTACTACTTAGTCCCCAGTAATTACAAGTGACTAACATTTGTATAAACCTGCCTAACTTTGAAAGGCATGTATATATTAAAAACAAAACAAAAAAAAAATTAAATCAATTTAAAAAAAAAAAGTCAATGAAATGTTTGTTTTGTGCTCTAGGCCCAAGTTTGGAGGCAAATAGTAACTAAATTCTGCGTTTTGCCAGGAAGTGTCAGAAAAATGAAATTTAATGTCTGTCAGCTTTACTTTTTCCCCCCCCCTCGCTTTTAGGAGTACGAAAACTCAGCCACTGTTTTCTGTCTTGTTTCAGGCCAAAGAAGGGAGCCAGCCTACTTTAGGCCTAGGTTATCCATTGGGAAAACAACACAGTTGAATGTTAGGGGATGCAAACTTTAGTTTATGCAGGTTGTTAAACGGCACGAGGAAACATCTGTTGTGACCCGATCACCTAAGAATGTCACCTCCACACAATCCCTAAATCGTGTTTTTTCAGGGAGCTTGATTTGGCCAAGATCATGACTTTCAAAATTTATTTTTACTGCAATAAATTTGTCATCACAATTATTCCTCTCGTTATTCCTGCATAAAACCCCTTTATATACACACAATAGCAGATGCATCAGAAGACTTCACCATTTCATTTGTGCCAGTAAATACAGATAAATCCTAATTTAAGATGCAGCCACGGGACTCCAATCCTGCCAAAGCTTACATAGAACTCTATAACCCTCAGCATGGCAGTGTCATAGAAACATCCTAACCAGCGCTAGACTCTCTGGAGCTCTCTGCCCTCTTTTCTACAAATACTCTAAGAAAGGAGTACCACATACTCCTGTGGAGTTTAGGAAAGTTTGGATTTGATTAAAACCTCATAGATCAGCATCTCTAGCCTCCAGCTGTTAACATTTCTCTGCTAGTAACTTCTCTGCATTTATTATGAGGTGATTACTTTCAGAGTAGTTGGAGAATTGCACTGATATCTTTAAAAATAACCCAACTAATCTCTGACATTCCACCATAAGTAACAAACCCATCTTTCACCAGAATGGCTCACTCTCTAACTTCAACCTGGCTGCTAGGGAATACATATTAGGTAACCTTGGTTTAGCTTTGGTATGACAGAAATGTAAGTCTGAAGGAAAAGATAATTTTCCCTTGATTGGGTCAATAAACATCAGGACACAATATTTACAGGCAGAAATTTAAAGATGCTAAGTTATTAATTTCCCATTTGCATTCAAAACCAAGCATTTATGATACACAAGTTCAGAGGTTCCTCATGAGTCACAGGTAATCTTTTCTGAATTAGGGACTTTTCTTCAATTGGAAGAGCAGTTTGTAGTTTACTATGGTTGTGCAATTTACTTCAGTTTTCTGTTTCAGAAAAACACGTTACAAGTGACAAAATAAGGATGAACAACATCACGCACATATCCCTGCTCCAATCCCTGACCACAAAGCCCAACTCCACAATCGCTACCTTACCTTCTGCAATAGCCTTCTTGACAGCTTCTAGGTAAGCACCAGGCTCATCATCATATGTGAGTTCTTGCCACTGGTACCAGTCCTTGAAAAAGGTCGAATAGTCATCACAATCTGTAACACCGCAGAACAGCTTGCATATTTTGTGGGGGGGCCATAAAGCTTCCTGAAGGCTTTGCAGGACAGGGGGGAGATAAAAACTCTGCACCAGCTCAGCAGATAGCAAAACAACGATGCTCCGGCTTCTGCTGAAAAGGTCCAGCTCCTGGTTGGAGATGGCAGACTCGCCTTCCACCTGGTAGCTCACAATCTGATGCTTTCGGTTGTGCCGAGTAGAGAGGAAGAGGTTCTGAAGGTACTGACACCACTCAGTGGCGTCACTTGCATACACAATCAGCACATCATATCCTCCACGGGTTCCTGTATAGGTGCAAGACCATCATAGGAAAGAGGATTAAATACAAAGCAAGAACAGACCCTCAGTTTTACAGCAAAAAAAATCCACAGAACTGTCCCAGTACTTCACAGAATCACACATGTAAGAATCATCAAAGCATTTTAAAAGTACAGTAGATACACCCAAAGTGAGCAGGTGTTCATGGACACAGAGCAATTCTAAGGGTGGCTAAATTTCTACTTGTACTGCTCCACTAAAACTTAAGTCATTGTTTCATTTTAAAACCCTTTTTTAAAAGAAGGGAATTTCCTACGCGGTTTCAAGTGAAATAAACCACATATGGAAATTTCCAGATTTAAAGCATGTCAATAGGGAAAAGAAGGAAAAATAACAATGCTCAGCGTGAAAAGGAGAGTTCACCTTTGGGTGAGAAGCAGAATAATTTCAGGCAACTACAGAGGCTTTGCAATGCAACTGTAGACTATCACATGCTCAAGTGGAGCACACACTAAATACAGCACACCCAGAATAAGAAAGGCCTTCATTTAAATGAGGTCTCAATGCTTACAGGAAGTCACAATGGCTTCCATGGTTTTAGAGATTTTTGCTCTCATTGCAGCAGAAAGCAAACTGTCTGCAAAGTAGGCGTGCAACTGAAGGGTACAGCAGCCCCAGCACTTGCAGCACAACAGTCCTATCATTCAGGCTTCAGACACTTTGCAGGCTTGCGTCGGAGCGCCAGAGCCATCATACAAAGGTTTTCTGATCTGTTTGGCACGAAAAGCCCTCTCCTTAGAGGGAAGGAACTAATACAATAGTGGCGACTATAACACAGCCTGAAACAAGCTCGAAATTGACTCTTCCAACATCTTGCTAGAGACATTTCCCAACTACATCTTCTCACATTTCTGTGTTCTGGATTGAAGGCACTTCTAAACCTGCTTCCAGTTTGCTACAAAAATCACACACAGATTGAACCAATACGACATGATGCAGTACTGTCCCCATAAATTCCTCCCTTCCCCCCCCCCCCCAAAAAAAAAAAGTTTACATCTAAGTTTAATTTTTCCATTCACCTATGAAAAAATTTACTCAAATTTGAAGATTATGGCTCTGGTCCATCACAAATTTCAATGCTGATCATTTCAAATGTCATTAGCAAACTGCCTTCTAATGCCAGTTTGACTTGGAAGTGCCAACATTTCCAACCTACCTCCATCCCGAAGCAAGCAAACAAAAGCAGATTTTGCTAATTAAAGTAGAAGGCAATGTCTAAAATTTGGCACGCCAAGAAGAGCATCTGCAAAGAATGAATTTACCAAAATTGAAGATTACACTTTTGGAGTCACATTATTAAAATTCAATCAAAATTGAACAGCCTCCAAAGACTCCATTCAGCCACTTTTCCCAGAACCTTCAATGCAGTTGTAAGAAAGACTGAAATGACATCTTGCACCCCAGCCCCAAACCATACAAACTTTAGATTATAGTCAAGCAGAAGTGATGCAGTTGAAAAGTAAAGTGCAGGAATGCGATCTGTGCTCAAGCTATAGTGTTACAGTTACCTGTGTGAAGGGAAAGGCTCTAGGTGTTCCTAGCTACAGAGGATACATGCACTGCAGTTCAGCAGTATTCAGTAGGATAGCTGCATGTGTCTGTATGAATACAGCTCTCAAAACCCAGGTAGAAGTTTGTAGGCATTCTTAACTGAGTGAATCCCACAAAATCATAAAACAAACAGACTCAAAGCCCGGGGACCTTTTTGGTAAGAGAGCAGAACTTCTGCAAAAAAAATAAAATAATAATAATAATTTTTAAAAAATGTCAATGCCAGCAAGAACATCACCATTTGGAGGTGGGCAGAGCTGGGAAAGCCATTGATTTTAAACACTGATCACACTGCTGCACACTGTGAGAAGCCCTTCTCCAATAGAAACACTGAAGATGCCAGCTTGACAGACTCACTGCAAGCTCTGTGCCAGCATTTATATCCCAAGATGTCATCACCCAGAGCAGTGCACAGAGCAGGAACAAACTTCACCCAGTGATTACAAAAGGTATTGATCCCCTAGATACCACTGCTCTACCAGCACACTGTTCCCCACGATAGCGCTGCGCCAGCTCTCCCCAAGCTCCCTTGCCTCAAGCCTTGCAGCCTTTTATGCATGCCTCAGGTAAACTGAGGAACAGCCTTTAAAGGAGAACCGTGAAATAAAGTTACTGACTCCACACTAAAAGCCAAGGAAATAATTTTGGTTCATAAGCAAAAATACCAGAAGTAGGTCCCAAAGAGTTAGCTAAGCAAGCTTAAGTCAGCAGATGGGAATGTTTCAAAGAAAAGAAAAATATATCTATATTTTCAATTAAAACATCCCCTTCTTTTTAAATAAATAAATGAATAGATAGATAAAGGATGACAAGACTCACTTTCCTGGATCATGCTATTCTTGTCTAACCAAATACCTCCCTTTGCAGCGCCAACTACTGTCTACCCCTCAGGGGAACGTGTAACAAATGGACAATACAGAATGTTTGAGGGAGGTTCCCCACACCTCTTCATACATCAGTTACAATAAGAACTTACAGAGCACACGTCAAAGCACAGTTTTAACCCTGCCTATTGTACACACAAGGAAATCCTAGGCGAACACCAAGCGTCTCTTTAGACCCTGCCCTCAGATGCTTTGACAATGCTCTCAGCAGGCTGATTTTGCAAAAACAAACATAAGAAAGCCTTCGGTTCAAGAAAGCTATGAACAGCATACACACTAGTAAGACAAGGAAACATCTGTGCCAGTCAACTGTTTCAGAAGTCTTTCACATACAAGCGTAATCTTGTTTGAATATTAGCAATGCCTTGTTTCTGCATTCCTAAGTTCAGGATATGAAAATGATTTTTTGCTTCTGCTTACAAGATGTCAGCAATATTAACAATATTGTAGGGCTTGTTTAACTATTTATTTCATAGAAATTCATCCAAGCGTGGTTCAGTTGCAGTCCGCAGCGATAAAACATCATCTTTGGACTCCTTTCCAGCTGTAACCCCCTCTTCAGTGCTTAGCTGTCCATCTCATCACGCAGCAATGACATAAAATTGATGAGATTATGAACTAGCACTGTAGAAATGCCCAAGATCTCTAACTGAAGCTGAAGTCCCACAGAATGAATAGCATGGAGAAAGAACAAGACACAAAGCTTTCCCTGCTTTATGAACTGCACGTGCAATGAAAGGGATGAATCTAATCAGTCAGAATCTAAGGCCCACAGCAGGAGAACAAAAGCATCCTAAAGGACAGACCATATCACAGCTTCACAGCTTCTCTGTGAGAAGGAAGCTCATCTTTGGACCACGGTCAGGAGTAGTGAGGTGACAATCTCTGAGTTTAGAATAAACATGGGACAGCAGTTCACAGCAATATTGGAAGATTCTGTTTACCACTGAAACAGCTAAAGCATAGCACACAGTTAGTTGGCAGATCAGCTCCGGGTGAGACTACATCTGCCCACTTACCACTTTCTACTTCTGAATCTGATCGCTTCAATCACCCACTGCTTTATTTTACAAGCCAAAATGTTTGACCTTTTTCTATTCACAGATCACAAGCAGTTTTCCACTGTACTTGCCTGCCTCATAAAGCACATTCAAGGCCTCTATCAATACATAGCTTTTCTGTGTCACTTTTTGCATTCCCCTTCTAAGTAGAGCATGACTTCTCATGGTCCACAGACCAACCCCAGCTAAAAATCTGACAGAAATCATTTACTTCATCTCAGAAGACTGTATGTAGTGGCAAGTCAGTCAATTTCCATCTGCTAGATCAAATCTGCCTCAAGCTGTGACTAAATGAAGAAGTGGAACACAGCCTGTTATCTACATTATCATCAGTCTGCTTTGGCACGTATGTATACGGAAGATAAAAGAATACAGCAGTGTCCAATTCCTGCATACGGCAGGGTGCACTTCCTATCAAAAATAATTCCCTGTGATACAAATTAAACTCAATCCGAGGTGTCTTAAAATTCAAATTCTTAGATGAGGTGTTACAAGCTGCAGTGGGACACCAAAAGAAGTATTTTTCATATTCTGGTGTCTACATTGTGTGCATTTAAGTCCTGTATGAGGAAAGGAATTAATTCTTTGTCTAGCTGGAATGCATAACAAAGCAATCATGACCACGTGCAGTAATTATTAACAGGCTACGGAGACCTCTCACTTCGACCAGAATAGAAATCCTTCACTTCAAAGTGCCACAAGCAAACGAGAGGAAATAGAACTGAACTAGATTCGTTTTGTGAACAAAACTTCAGCGATGGGCACATGAGATTTGCATTACAATAAAGTCATTCTACTTCTAAGGGTCCCTGTGAAACCACCTTCTGTCTTTAAGGAGAAGAGCAGTTTTGCCCACAAGTCTCATGAGGTCCCCATTCACCTTGTTTTACATCACGAGGAGATAGGCATCAGCGAAACACCGCTGTTACTTCACACCCTCAGAATGGCACATTTTCCCTTTTTTAGAGAAAACGTGTACACTTCCCCACTAAGAGGGGAACTTGCTGAGTGGGCACTAGCAAGACTTACACAATATAGGTTAACTTTTTCTCCCTCTAGAGTTTGCTGCTGTATGTTAATGGGTTTTACTCGCACACGTTAGCAAAGACAGGCAGCCTAGTATGGCTTGGGAGCCTGTGCCGCTGTGGCAAAAGGCAGCAAGCCGTACCCCAAAGAGCGAGTACGCAATCAGCAGTGAATAAAGCAGTATTTAGGAAGAGCTGCCTTCTCTACAGAGCATCACAGGAGACCACCGAGGCGACCGAGGCGCGGCAGGGACGGGTTTCGCGGCTGAACGCCCTCCTCCAGGGACAGCAGAGCTCTGGCAGCTAAGCGGAGCAGGACAGGGCACAACGCGCGGTGACCAACAGCTGCTGCCAGCTGCCTCCGAGCGGCCGGCACGACCCGCAGGGCTCCCGGACTCGGGGAGGTCCCCTCCATCCTCTTCCTCCCCCNACCGCCCCCGGGCAGCGCCGCTCCAGCCCCGATAGCAGCTTCCTCGGTCCGGCTCGGGGGTCCGCGGCTGGATATCCCCGCATACACCGACGGCATCAAGCCCCTGCTCGTGCTTACAGAACACAACCTGAGCCCCAGCCATCCCCATCCCTTCCTGCTCCGGCACTGCTCAGTTCTACTTTCCAGCTCTTTTAGAACCCAGGTGCTGAAGCGCTGCGGGGCTCCATTTCCAAAGCAAACACTTACGATGACCCCGCGTGTCTTCTCTGGGATCCCTCGAACCGCTCCTGCTTCCTTCCAGCTGAAGCCACTTTGGCTTTCCAGGGGTTAGCACCGGCCTGAGGGGTGGGAAGAGACTGTAGGGTGGAAAGAGAGCAGCTGAAAGTGAAGTGAGAGTAACAAGGAGATGGTACAGCTGTTAAAATCACAGCTGTCAGCCTGGAAAGGCAGAAAACATAATCACAGAGGACAAGCGATGAGCACACCTTGGTGCCCTAACTTAGGATTTACTGCAGCCCAGACGACCATGCTCATGTTTGAGCACTGAGAAGATAAGGAGCAGAAAAGCTCTGCTGGAGTTCAGAGAATAGGACCCCATTTAGTTGGTCACTCAGGACAAAACAGCGGATTCTGCTTAAATAATTATTTCAGATTATTCCCTTGCAAACTCACTCAGATGAAAAAATAATACACACTTGTACAGATACGCATTCAGAATCATTTCTTCACTGAGAAGCAGTAAAGTATTTCATTGTTGCACTTTGGTAGAGCAGATACAGATTCCTTTACAATCTGTTTTCCCAGTGAAGAAAAGGTCACTCACATGGAGTATGTTCTGCGTGTAACTTAATACCACGAGCCCTCACGTTACACCACATTAGTTGGCTAGTTACACAGAGTAAGGAACCAAGCCTATTTCCTACAAATCAACTCAATCTTCAAACTCAGTTGAACTCTCCAGCTACCTCCAAATCTTTCTTTACCCAAAACCTACTATAAGCTTACAAAATAACTACATACTACAGCCTGTCTTCCAAACATTGTTGGTATACTTCTACAATCTGCATTAGGATTAAAAAAAAAAAAAAAA
>WBMW01005979.1:145480-161062 GCA_013396635.1 Penelope pileata
CGCCCTACCTGCGCTCTGCTACCGTCCCGCTCAGCGGCACCCAGCTCGGGCACGCCGGGCGCTTCCCCCATCCCCTGCGCGCCGCGGCCGGACGAACCCCGCCGCTTCCCCCTGCTCCCCAGAGAGCGGCCGCAGCACCTACCGGAGGCCGTCATGGCTCAGGGCTGGCGGCAGCGCACAGCGGCGTCCCTACCGCGGCCACTTCCTCGGCCCCGCCAGGGACTGGGTCCTGCAGCCCGNATGACCCCGCGTGTCTTCTCTGGGATCCCTCGAACCGCTCCTGCTTCCTTCCAGCTGAAGCCACTTTGGCTTTCCAGGGGTTAGCACCGGCCTGAGGGGTGGGAAGAGACTGTAGGGTGGAAAGAGAGCAGCTGAAAGTGAAGTGAGAGTAACAAGGAGATGGTACAGCTGTTAAAATCACAGCTGTCAGCCTGGAAAGGCAGAAAACATAATCACAGAGGACAAGCGATGAGCACACCTTGGTGCCCTAACTTAGGATTTACTGCAGCCCAGACGACCATGCTCATGTTTGAGCACTGAGAAGATAAGGAGCAGAAAAGCTCTGCTGGAGTTCAGAGAATAGGACCCCATTTAGTTGGTCACTCAGGACAAAACAGCGGATTCTGCTTAAATAATTATTTCAGATTATTCCCTTGCAAACTCACTCAGATGAAAAAATAATACACACTTGTACAGATACGCATTCAGAATCATTTCTTCACTGAGAAGCAGTAAAGTATTTCATTGTTGCACTTTGGTAGAGCAGATACAGATTCCTTTACAATCTGTTTTCCCAGTGAAGAAAAGGTCACTCACATGGAGTATGTTCTGCGTGTAACTTAATACCACGAGCCCTCACGTTACACCACATTAGTTGGCTAGTTACACAGAGTAAGGAACCAAGCCTATTTCCTACAAATCAACTCAATCTTCAAACTCAGTTGAACTCTCCAGCTACCTCCAAATCTTTCTTTACCCAAAACCTACTATAAGCTTACAAAATAACTACATACTACAGCCTGTCTTCCAAACATTGTTGGTATACTTCTACACAGTGTTATGAGAAACTTAAGGTATGCAGAGAAGAAACTAGCACTTTCCTGAATGACCCCTGAGAAGTGACAATAGAATAAAGAACATCTAGGTGCTGTAGAAAAGTGCAACTACAGTATCTACATTTGATGTAGGTGAGGGGCAAAAAGGTACCACTTAGAAGCTGGTCTCTAAGCAATTTCTGAATATCATGGAATAGTACTCGCACATTAGGAAACAGATAAAAGTAAAAATAGATGGATAAGCATGAATATGCCTTTATAATGATTGTTCCACATGATTTCCCTCGTAAAGGCGTTTAACTTCTAAATCTCATATTAAGAAGTTAAACAATTACCTCAGAACCATCTCTCTGATGTTAGATTAGGATTTCAGTGTACTCTTGGAAACAAACTTTTAAGCTTTTTCTCCTGTTAAGGCTTTGCAGTGTCATGCAAAGGGCTAGCAAAGTAATTTCTCTCAATGAGAATCCACATATGCACCAGTGTCACTTGGGATGCTATGTATTTTATTTAATCAATGCAAAGCTCATAGGAAACCCCTTTAGCCAATAAAATAAAATTAATGTGCCTACCCAAAGGAGCTTACAACCTACACCTGAAAAATCAGATGACAAGCAGATGCTTTACACGCTAGGAATCAAAAACTGCAGGTTTCATTTCAAGGCATGGAAAAAGAATTTGTGGGTTGGGAAAAAGCAACAGGGATGCCTTACTGCTCTGCTGAGGAAGAGCTGGGTCATCTCTCTGCAACTGTGGGCCTTGGTCCTCATGTAAGACTGCAGCTCCACACACAGTAGCATGCTCCTGTATTTAATTTCTCCTTCTCCATAAACAAATTTCACAACTTTAATTCAGGGACAAGCTGAGCCTTGCTGAGCCAGTTCTTTACTACCAACCTGCATGATCTGCACCTTCCACACTGGAGCAGCACTGCTCCTTAACTCCCCCCCTACAGTGTAAGAGCTCAGATATTGCCGCGGACTGAAAGAGCAAGGTCTGGAAATTCATCCCAGGCTTTCTGTTACTACCTCCAGTTTCCCTGTGGGTGATAACCCCCTGACCTTTTGCTTCCAATTCTGTGACTCCCTGTCTTGCCTGCCACATTTCCAATACAGCACTGACTAAAGCTACATTTGACAGGAAAACATATGTCACTTGCTTTTTCTTGCTTGAAAATCTGTCCTACAAAATCCACCCAGATCTTGCAGATGGTTGAACTGCTCGAGCTGTTGCTCAAAACCACAGTGCACTGACATTAAGGACAATTTGATTTGCTTGCTTTTTAGATTCCAGAACTACTGTCTTGGGGAATACAGAACAAGACAGGAGCCTTCCTTGCACAGCACTGCCCTGCCAGGTCACCTGGAGGCACAATGCACTGGGGAAACCTCTGAAGGGAAGCAGTCAGAGCAGTTGTGAACAGACCTAACTGGTATAGGCCTGGCAGCACCCAGAGACACTGATCAGAGAAGAAGCAACAGAAATGCACCAGTGAAGCAAGTATATACTGAACAGAGCCAGTAGTTTCCCCGGCTCCTCACAGCAGAATTCCCTACAACAGACAGACTCCAGATAAAGACAAGTTACCAGCAATGGCCACACCTCTTCCTTTGTAACGCAAAGGGAAGCACACAGCCTGGGCAGAGCTTCATTGGTGAAGCTTGCAGCTGCACCTTACAGTCTCAAATAAATGGGAACTACAGGAACTGAGAGAAATAAACAGTGGTTCCTGGAAGCAGCTTGCTTTCTGCAAGTCAGATCTGAGTAACTCCATATATCACAGCCAGATCAGAACAGGGGCATCTGAAAACAAAGCACGCTTATTTAACGAGCCCTCAGTAGAACAGCCTTTCTCTCTATACTGCACACAGCAGCACCTCAGTAGCACTGGGAGCAAAGCACCAGGCTGGGGAACCATCGAGATGTTACCACTGCCCCTTCCTGCTGCTTGTGTGACAGCAGCAGCACAGCCCGGGGCTCTCAGCACAGGGCTCCCTGCCTGCCTTCCCCTCTGCAGCTCTGTGATGTGCTGCACTCACAGAACAAAAAAAACCCTGTGCAAAGTGAGAAGACAGAGCATTCTGCATAGCCGAGAATACCTTAAGGCTTACAGATAAGACAACTTTATTAAAAAAGATAATTGGCTAATTAAAAGCCACGGCACAGCAGCTGAGCACAACCTGCTAGCACAGGTGTCACTGCACCTGGGCACACTAACAGGGCCCCAGCAGCCCCACCCAGGCCTTCCACCCACACCCCTGATCCATAACCCCGGGGCTCCATTTAAGCTCTGGTCTCGGCACACACCCAGTTTCTGTCTGTTTTGCTGTTAGGTTTATCTTTCCCAAGCCCAGTCTCTGGTCCTGAACACCCTTCAGACCTGTGCTGTAGGTGCCCTTGTTCCTAACCCCTTCTCTATAGATAGGCCCCTTGGACCCACAGCACTGCTTTTATTCTAACCCATCTCCTTTTACTCCTGAATGTTTCCTGAGAGGGCTGCGGACCTGGCACTTGTGTCACCTCTCTTAGGGCTCTGCGCCCCGCGGGGGGGCACTGCCGCTGCCTTCCGCCCCTCTCCAACATGGCGGCGGCCTTCACCTCAGGGTGGCAGCGCGGCGCCGCGCGGGCTGCCGGACGCACGCACGCACGCACGCACATACGCCAACTCGTCGCTACGTCGATGCGCGTGCGCGCAGGCGGCACGTGGCGGCGCAGCATGGCGGAGCGGCGCGCGGTGCCCAGCGACCTCTTCCCTTTCGTGCTCTCCTTCCTGCGCGAGAACCGCTTCGAGGGCGCCGCGCGCGCCTTCGCCAAGGAAGCGGCGGNTGTGCCGTGCCGTGTCCCGGCGCTCTTCGTGACGCGTGCTCCGTGTTCCCGCAGAAGGAGCAGGACCCCAACGCCGCGTCGCTGCTCGACATCTTCAGCCACTGGGTGAGGTGAGTGCGGGATGGGGGTGCGGGAGAAGGCCCTGGGCGGGGTCGCGTGCCTCCCCGAAGGCCGCTGGGCCCGAGCCCCCGCTCGGAGCCGCGTCTGTACCCCGCAGGTCCCCCGCCGCCAGGAAGAGGAAACTCGCGCCCAACGGGCCGCCAGCCGGGCGCAGCCCGTCGTCCAGCAGCGAGGAGAGCTCCAGCGAGGAGGAGGAGGAGGCGCCGCCGGCCAAGAAGCCAGGTGGAGTGAGGGGCTGTGGGGTGGGGGCTGCTTGGGCTGGGAGCTGTCCCTGAGCGCAGCTCCTGCGGCTCTCGTGGGGCCGTTTGGCAGCTGCCAGGGAGCAGCTCTGTGTCCAGGTTGTGTCCTGGCAGCGCTGTGCCTGTGGTTCCCATCTGCATTTGCAGTATGGGTTCATTGTGGGGCAGCATGAGCTCCTTATCCAGGTACAATTCCATCAGAACCACAGCACTGCAGTAGCTCTTTCTGGAGGTCTGCACTTCTCTGTTGGTGCAGGCCCAGCTTGTGTTCTCTGTTTGTGGGAGCGCTTCTCACTTGGAGTGTGTTCTTTTTGCTGATAAGGCTGCTTTTAAACATGCAAGTAGTAAAGGCTGAATGAGTCTTGAGCTGCCTTCACCTGACTGCCTGCCTGTTTTGGAGCCTTCTACTGCTCCCTGCTTGACAAACAGCAGTCCCGGTCAGTGTTACAAACTTCAGACACAGTTTTCTGACCTCAATGTATCATTTTGTTGCGATGTAGTGCAAGTGCAGGATATATGTAGGTGAAAGTTGAGGATTAACTTGTCATCAACATCTTCTGTCCCTTATGTGCAGCTAAACCTGCAGCTGTAACCAAGGCAAAAGCAGTTCCTGCAGCCAAGAAGGCAGACAGCAGCAGCGAGGACTCCAGTGATGATTCAGACTCAGAGGAGGAAAAGAAGCCAGCGAAGGTCAGCCTTCCTTTATAGCCTCTTCACTGTGTGATAATGGTGAATAATAGCAAACTTGATTAGCAAAATTCTCTCTGAAACCAAACTGACTTTTCCTGACCTGTGAAGCACCTAGACTGTTGAAGGTACAGTGTCACAAGATGTTTCTGTAATGGACTGTGTGCCATTTGGATGGATCCCATGAAAACTACATTTCATGTCCAGCAGCCCCTTTGTTTCACCTGATGCTGTGGGTACTTACTGTTATTTTCTTTAGAAAAATATTTATTTACAATTTGTACACACATGTATAAATTAAAAGATACTCTTTTCATTTTTTGCAGCAGTCATGGTGTTAAGTGGAGGCAGGAAAAATTGTCATACTTCAGGAGACAAACCAGGGTTGCCTCATCAGTCTTCTCAATCTTCAGACTAGTCTGATCCCCAGAGAGAGGAGAACACAGCGCCAGTCTCAGACCTCCCTCCTTTTGAGGGATGACAGCTGGAGACTGAAGAGCAAAGGATGTGTCCCATGTGCTTCTGTGAGGCTTCCCAGAGCAAAACCATTATTCAGAGGTTTTCAAACACTAGCTGCTAGGCAGTGAGGTTTTGAGCTGTTTAAACTTCTTGTACATGTCCCCCTTATTAGCCTCCTTTTCTTAGCTTTGCTACAAGGGCTAATCAGTTTTCTTCCTTTTGTTTAGAAAGGTACAAAACCTGCAGCAAAGCCAGCTGTAACCAAAGTCCAGCCTCAGAAGAAAGCAGAGAGCTCCAGCTCTGACTCGAGCAGCTCGGATGAAGAAGCACCGAAGAAACAGCCACCAAAACCAGCAACACCTAAAGCAGGTACCTCCTTAATTGCACATTGTGAGTCTGAGTGTGCAAAAAGCTGCTGGAGTGATGGAGGTTATATCTGCATGCTAAAGCATGTGTGTTAACACAGTCTGCAAATCTACTGTCTCTGCCATTTGTACTCCAGCACAGTCCACTTGTAATGGAGCATGTGTAAAACTGATTGTAAGTGAAACATCAAGTCAGAAGTGCTGTATTGTTTTCATAATTATTTGCAATCAGCAACCTCAGCTGCTTATGTTGTGTTTTTATCAGTGTTTTCCCGTAAAGAGCAGAACTGGAGAAAGTTAAAAACAATTGTCAGTCTTTAGTCCTGGAACTATTAATCAGCTAGAATGGACAATTTACTGAAAGCCATCCCTAAACTTGAACAAGGGAGAAAATAAAAGCTTCACAGTACTACTTCAATTGTTCCTTATTGTCTTTTCTTGTGCTTTTCTCTCTATGATGCTTTGTGCTGAGTGTAGTGACCTCTCATTTCCCAGAACATATTTTCTAGTATCCTTTTTCACTTGTCTCAAAAGGAAATAAAGCTGCTCAGGCAACCAGCAAGGTCGTCAATGGGAAGGCACCAAGCAGCAGTAGCAGCAGTAGTGAAGATTCTGATGAGAAAAAGACTGCACCAAAGAAGGTAAATTGGACTGTGAAAGACTTTATGAGCGCTGTATTGATATAGTAAGACTGGATGTATCTGTCTTCCTGAGTCTGTGAAATCCATGGAGTAGGGCACAGACTGTACAGAAGCTGAGTGAAACATTTATGGCTCTGTAGTGGAGGAAGTTCCAAAACTCTTATGACTATGCCATTTGTTTCATCTGGAGCTACGATCTCAGCACCTTTGTTATGCTGCTGCTTCTCCAACTGCTTTCTGATCTCCTCTCTCTCTCAGGCTACTTTCTGCTTTGCCTGGTTGGCCCTTATCTAAGCCTGGGGCAAGCCTGCCCCATGTCCACCCCCTTCTGGTCACAGGTGCAAGTGATCTACTGGTATTCACCAGGCCAGCCACACCCCTCCACCATGTGCTCAATCATCTGTACACACTGTGGTCAGCTGTTTCCCTACAGGCTCTTATGCAGCTTTTTCCTTTGTATGGTGGGATTATGTCCTATCCATGCCCTGGTTTTTCTCTGCTACTTCTACAGGAAAACATTTCCTTGTATCTTAACCGTATCATAGTCTTCATTATACGTTCAGTTTTGCAAGAATCCTCTGTACTTAGCTACCTGTGCTCTTTAGCCAAAGGAGCTCCCAATTAAGGATTCATGCAGCAGAAAACAGCAGAGTGAACAGAAAGATTGTGATAGTCATTTGTTTCCTGGAGTTTGCATTTGTACCTTTGTGTTCAAAATTTGCTGCCTCTTAAGTGAAATATAGAGTTAGAAATCCACATCCAGCTATTCGCCCAAGGTTTTCTGCAGTGTTTTCTTTTAACGTGTATTTCTTTCCTTCCTGTGATAAGGCTGTTCCCAAGAAATCTGTACCCAAACCTGTAGCCACGCAGTCACAGCCAGGGAAAACCAAACCTGCCAAGGAAAGTTCCAGTAGTGAAGACTCTTCTGACAGCTCAGATGATGAAAAGCCACCTGCAAAAAAAAAACCAAAGTCTGGTAAATGCTAAATAACATTGCTGCTGTGTGAGAGGGTACTTCTTGCAGGACAGCTGGGCTACCAGTTGACAGCAACAGGCAAATCTTGCTGCATACAAGCTCTTAAGCACTGATGGTATCATGAACCAGAAACCCAGCAGCTTTTTCCATGTGTGCTTTTGGGGCTAAGCTTAAAATTCAGACGTTCCCTCAGCAAGGGATGGGGAGTGGGAGAGATTTGGACTCTGCTTGCTTTTCTGCACGTCTCTCTGTTCAGATAGCCTTTAAGGACCTTATAGGTTTCCTGTCTGTCAGGATTTGGGAAGTATTTGCCTGTAATTTGGTTATTTGTAACTGCAATTTTTTAAGCTATTTTTATTTTTCCTTGAAATATCCAGGGCTGTTGAGTTGTAGCCCAGCTGGTGGGCTAAATGAGCCTGTGTTCAGTATAGGGCTTTCGGGATTCCAGTATAGCTAGTTTGAGCAGGGTGTCAAGCATTGAAACTCAGTTGGATGCTGTAATGAGAGGACTGGAGAAGGTAGTAAATGAAAATGAGCAACAATTGAAATCTTTTTTCTGAAAAAAAAAGAGCAGCACAAGCTCTCATTTTTACAAAAGTGCAGAGAACTTCCTCAGAGATAGCTGGGTTAGCTGAATCCCCAAGAGAGTAGTTAAACTTACAGTAGAAGCACGGGGTAGCAGTGGGGTAATCTTAACATTTTGAATTATATGCTAGTATCTTTGTGTATAGCTATAGAAGAGGAGTCAATGGAACCAAATAGCAGAAGTGCTTTATGCTAAGTGTAACATCTCAAATGTGCTGCTTGCATTATTGTACAGGCATCTGAGTGCTGTTTCTCTCCAGGTCAGTACAGTGCTGTACCACCACCTCAAGCTGTACAGACAAAGAAGGGCCCTGCCAAGGCTCCAGTGAAAAAGGCTGACAGCAGTGACTCTTCAGACAGTAGTGATGAGGCAGAACAGATGCCTCCAAAGGGAGGAACAGGTATGTTGTGAGCAGAGGAGGCTGCAAAGAAAATATTACATGGTGCAGATCGCACAGCATTCTGGCAGTCTCTTGGTTTCCTTGAAAAAGCCGTAGGACGGATCTATGTTGCTATTTGCTTTTCTGGAAGTTTCTGAGTAACTTGAAGCTATCTCATACAGAACACAGTGTGTAAGCTCTGTATATGAACTGTGCAGATTGGGTTATTTACATGTATTGGTTTGAAAAGTCACTGGGATCTGGTTTAGTGACAGTGAGCCAGGACCATTACTGGAACTGGCCAGGTCCTTGCTTGGCTTCTGATGTGCTGGCTGAATGACTGGTGTACTGAGTAGGGAGCTTTCTGGAAAGGTTTGGACCTTGAGACAAAGGTTTTGTGTAGATATGACCTATTAATTTTAGACCCACTCTTGCAGGCAAAGCAGCAGTAGCGAAAACAATCCCTACCCCCAAAAACAAAGCTGTGACTACAAAGAAGGCTGAATCCAGTTCAGACAGTGACTCAGGTAACTCATTAATAGAAATCAAAACTATTTATTGTTTTTGTTGGCTACGTTGATTTGCTGTGGTGTATCTGTGAAGAAGTATTCAAAGCCAGGCTGGATGGGGCTTTGGGCAACCTGGTCTAGTGGGAGGTGTCCTTGCCCATGGCAGGGGGGTTGGAACAAGATGATCTCTAAGGTCCCTTCCAACCTGAACCATTCTATGATTCTATGATTCTATGATCTTTAGTGCGTGAGCTTGAAAGCTTTGCAGTCTCCATAACTAACAAGTTGTGAAATTGAGAAACAGCCTGCTTCACAGAGTGGAACCTGACCATGAGGCACCAGTGAGACTGTGATGCCAGATGGGAAGGGTGGTGGCATCAAGCTTGACAAGCTTCTCCAGGAATGCTCATGGTTACACTTTTTGAAGATGTGTATCTTAAGCTTTTTGCTATCTGTTATCCCATTTTGGGCTTTGGGAGTTGTTTTGAAAATAATAATGAAAAAACACTATCGCTATACCAAGTTCAAAATAAACTCTGAAGATGCCTTCTAATGTGGCCCTGTGTGCCACATTTTTTTCCCTCATGTTTAATGGTCTCCCAATTTGTTTATCTCGAATGCTACGGTAGGGGCTGTGGGTGATAGCAGCATGTCTATCTGCAGACAGCTAGCGCTAGACTGTATGACCCTTTAACAAGCACCTGTGTTTTCTGGTTTCATTGTCTAGTTTTTCAGAAATGAACAACAATTTGTTTACTGTTGCGAAGAAGGTGTTCAGAAGTATTGGAGTAGGTCAGGCATAGTATTCCAGATTACTGTCAAAAAGGTGTATTTGTGTGCAGAAATCTCCATTTCCACTCCTGGAATGTTGCTAAACACATTTGATGCTTTTTGACACTTGACGCTTTCTGTTTTTTGAAGTGGCAAGCTAAAATGAGATTCTGTCCTGTTGCCTGTTTCTCCCTTATTAATTTCTTGCCCATTCTTTGATCTTTATTGCTGCTTTTCTTAATATTTCTTCTCTTTGAGTTTGTTTTTGGGGATATCTGTATTTTCTTTTTCTCCAGTCCCTTACTTCCTACCTATTCTATATTATTTTCCAAATATTTATCCGCTTCTTTGTGCGTGCATTAATGAAAAAAATTAAGATTCTGCTTGTGTCCACTTCTCCCAACAAAAAAGATACGTGGAAAAATGAACACTTCCCAAGTGAACAGGGGACAGCATTCATCAGATGCTGCTTCTTGCAAGTTTATCTAGTGGTTCAGCATATAGCCATAACCAATTTTGCCTTTTATTATGAGTTATGTACATGTCATTACTAAAGTAACTTGCACTATAAGGTCATTAACTGGAGGAATGTCCTTTTGTATAGATTCTAGCTCTGAAGATGAGAAGAAGGCAGGGAGTAAGCTCCCAGCTAAGCAGCCTGTGATAAAGAATACTTCCAAACCAGCAAAAGCAGCTGTCAAGCCTGGACAAGCAAAGAAGGACTCCAGCTCCTCCTCAGACAGCTCAGGTATTGGGACAGGAGAAACAGAATTACTGCACACGTGTTTTACTTGTGTAAGTCTGTATTTCTAGCCAGAGTACAAGGGTGCAGTTGGACAGGGAATACCTATTGCAGTGTTGTTTCAGGCAACTAAGGAAGTTTCAACACTGTGTGTGTGTTAATTTCATGTTGAAGGAATAGGGCTGAGTCTTGAATTCTCGTTTCCATTCTAGATTCTGATAGCTCTCACAAGAAGACCCCTGTGAAGCCCGCAGCTAAAGCAGCAACCCCTGCAACAAAGAAGCCACAAGCTACTGCAAAGAAAGCACAAAGTAGCTCTGATTCAGATAGCAGCTCCAGCAGCTCTGAGGATGAGAAGAAGAAGAAAGCCCCTCCAGCTAAATTAGCTGGCAAAGTGAGTAAGCCAGTGTCCAAACCAGCCCCAGCACCCAAAGCAAGCACTTCTGACTCTGAGAGCTCAAGCAGTGAGGAGGAAAAGAAGCCAGCAGCAAAACCAGCCAGCAAATCTACAGGGGCAGCAAAAGCAACTGTGGGAAAGAAAGCAGCTGATTCTAGCAGTAGTAGCTCATCTGATAGTTCCAGTGAAGAGGATGAGAAGCCCAAAAAGGCTGGGAAAGGAGTACAAAACAGTTCTAAGACCGCTGCCTCCGCAGATAAAGGAAAAGCATCCACGCCAGCAGCAAAGAACCAGAAGTCTAAGCCAGCTGGTGACAGCAGTAGCAGCAGTGAAAGCAGCTCTGAAGAGGAGAAAGGAAAAGCAAAAGCAAATGGAGGTATTACCTACAGTCTGGGAAGTGGGTCTGTCAGTCAATATGTTACAGAGCTAAACATCAATGGGAGCCATTTTAAAGCAGTATTCAGTCTGCTTTCTGTATCCTGTTATGTTTTATTGTCTGGTGCAGTACAGAGAGGGAAGGACCATTCTCTGATTTGTCATGGTCTTATTTGTCTGTATCACATCTGCTGGCAATGGTATTTGTGGTGACATGAAGCACGCTTGCATACAGTTGTTGCTTGTTGTCTGTGCGTGCAGATGACTGGAGGACCCCTGTGTGTTGTGTGTGGGACACCACAGATGATGTTCCAGTGCACAATCTCAATCTTTATACATCCAGGAGGGAAACCAGTTTGAATTGAACTAGAGGTGTGCTCAAGTATGTGCTACGTGACTCTGAGAATTGGCAAATTTTAGCTGACAAAACTTTCTCAAATTTACTACATCATTAGTATAGCAATACTCTGTTACATATCTTCACACATTTGGATAGGGCGGCAAAATCCTTACTGCTCAGGATAGCTGTTGGTGTCTGTTTTCTTGGTGGGGTAATGCAGGGACTGATTCTTGATTGTTTCAACACTGCTTTCTGGAGGAGAGATACCATTACCTTTCCCACTATTGCACTTTCTCCCTTTGAAGTTTTACTGCTCTGCATCCAACAGGCATGATCGGGAAGAAACAGAAGAGGGAAGATGTTCAGGAGTCAGAGACACCGGACAGTAAGAAGGCAAAGATCAAGAACAAAACACCACATACCGTTCCGAAGGTGAAACGGGTGAGTGAGGGCAGGCTGCTGACTGGTCTGACAAGCATCTTTGCCTACTGAAACAGTGGCTTTGTGTGAGATTATTTTTTCTTTGGTCTTGAGTTCACAGGGAATTATTTGTATATTTGCCTCTTCCTCAAGCATTTGAATTTTGTCTAGAGAACCTAGCTGATGCACGTAATATATAATGTCATTCTGGCAAAGGTTGATAGGATGTGCTTGCACAGGAGCCATCCTGGTGCTGCCTGATCTGAAAAATGGAAAGGATTATGAATCTGAGAAATTGTTAAGGAGTTAGGTGATCTGTACCGGACTCCATATTTGCAGGGCAAGGAGGGAAGGAGATTGTCACTAAGGGAAGATCATGTGCATGTATACACTTAGTGTATCTCATTTTCTTTAACAGCCATCTTCTCCTTTCCGCCGTGTGAGAGAAGAAGAAATTGAGGTGGATGCCCGTGTTGCTGATAACTCATTTGATGCAAAGGTATGGCTGGGTTGTGATCAGAGTGGTTACACTTGACCTCTGCAATTACAGGTCACCAGAGCAGCCTTGTGGGCAGTCACTTGGTGGGAACTTCTTCCACCAGGAGGTGCTGTTAGGAAGTGCACATGCACTGGCAAGAAGAGTGTGGGAGGGCAGTGTCACAGCTCCAGTATTCCTGTGCTGACACTTGGCTGGGTAGGATGACGGGCAAAATGTTGCCTTTACTCTCTTGGTTATTGACATGAATTTCTTCTTTCTCTCCCCCTTCATCCCTCACAGAAAGGAGCGGCTGGTGACTGGGGGGAGAAGGCTAACAATGTCCTGAAATTCACTAAGGGCAAATCTTTTCGCCATGAGAAGACTAAGAAAAAACGAGGCAGCTATTGTGGGGGCACTATATCAACCCAAGTCAATTCAATCAAGTTTGAAAGTGAATGAGAATGTTTCCTTGAAAATTTGGAAATGGTCTGCTCACCAGAATCACTTGGTTGGGCATGTGGACTTTATGGACATCAAGCCGTCCTGCAATGAGACCTTCCACAGCCCCTTGTGAGGCAGGCAGCTTCAGTATGGGGATGTGGGAGAATGGTTGGATGCTTCCCCCCCTCAATTTCTATCAAATACTGTTTTAGGCCTCTGATATGGAACCATCCTTGAGCTGATGTTATTGAACAGCGCTGGGGTGACCTCCAAGATTAAATTTTCTACAGTCTTATTTTAAAAGGCTGACAGTGATTTTTTTTTTTTTTTTTTCTATTACAGTTTCCTGTCATCTAGTAAAAGGAGAATGTAGTTCCTTCTAACTTAACCCACTGTTTCTTTTTGAGCTAGTTTAACTCAGACATCTGTGAAGTTGCAAGCACTGTGACTTGCCTTTGGCTAGTTACAGTAAAAGCAACAACTCATTTGAACGCTCTGGCTGTAATCCCCATCCATATCTGACATTTCAAATTCACAGTTGCACTGTGACCAAGTTTCTCTTTTCTGATGGCTTCTTACAGTTTCTCATGGCAATAAACTCCTACCTTCCTCTTTCCTTGATTCCCGCTAAGGCTGCTTACCAGAGTAGTTAGAGAAGCAGAGTGTAAATACATCTCAGTAGCTAGGAAATCGTGTGGCTTGGTGTTACAAGTTGGCCAAGGTCTTTATTTTACTACTGTGCCACTGTTGGTAAGGCTTACAATGGGAATGTAGCCAGGGAGTGGAGACAGCAGAAACTATTGACTGCATGCAGGCTGTCATGTTTGAGGAAGTGTCTTTGGCTCTGTGGGAGTGCTCAAGGAAGCAGAGGAGATGAGGTCTTTCTTTCTCTCTTTTTTTTTTTTTTTAGCTCAGCTGTGCTTTTTGCTGTGGTTTGGGTTTTCTTTTTTTTTTTCCAGAAGCTTTGACTGCAGTGTGGCACCACTCTGCTCTCAGCATGTAACGTGCCAGTTTGTGCTCACTCAGCAATGTGCCACACAGCTTGCTCATAGATGAGCTGAATGTAACATTGATGCCTTAAATTGCTTCGAGTTGGATCACTGGCTTGCTTTCAGCTGTTCTCTACCTGTAAAGTTCCTCTGAAGAAGCTAAACATCAGTTTCCCATCACACTGTTGCAGATCCGCTGGTGCTACATAGCTAACACTTCAAGCACAAGTTCTGTGTAGCAAGTAGAGTCTCAAGTTCAGTAACTTGCAGCATAAAGTGAGATTTCATTAGCAACTGAGATAGTCTGAAGGCTTGCTGCTGTTGGGAGGAGGTCTCACTTTCCCTGCAGTTGTGTGACTGCCTCCTTACTATTTCTGGTAAACTCACAGCTGGTTAATAAGAAAGTGTATATACATTCTCCCATCTACTTTATTTCCGTTAGGTGGATTCCGTTAAGATTCAGTTAATTTTAGCCTATGGAGCAGTGTGCTGAGTACATAATATGATTTGAACAGTAGTGGAACACCTTTGGGAAAAGAGGTGAGGAATTGTGAGACCTCCATGCCCCATCTCATGGAAGTGCAGCCCCCTGGAGGTTGTGCTGGGCCCATTGCCACATTTCTGTTCACTCCCAAAGGGTGCCCTTGAGAAGAGCCCTGTTGTTACAGGGAGCTACGAGTGTGTGCAGAGCAGTGGCACGTAAGTGAGCGTTGCTCGAGACTGATGAGCCAACCAAACGCACAGATGCTGCAACTTGTTTCAGTGAGCACTGTTCAGGACTTCCCCTCAAGCTTGCACAGTCAGGCTGGGGCTTGGGTTCTGGTGGGCAGCAGCGCAGAGGGGCCTGGGAGACCGTGGCTGCCACACAGCACTCAACGTCAGAGGCCAAAGGAAGGTGGGAAGAGCATTTTTATTGCATGTGCTAGGGATTTCAACAAAACCTTGCTTGTGATTTGTCATTTGCCCTCTTCTGTTTACCAGGAACTTTCACTTTGTAACTGTTGAAACTTTTTAAAAACTTTTATGTTCTGGGGGTATTTTATGTGTGAGCACTCCGGTGTCTCAAACAATAAAGATCGCTGCCTTTGTAACCTGTGTGCATCTGGTGTGAAATGGCTGTGGGAAAAGGGAAGGGGTGGGGGCTGAGGGCTTAGCTGTGTCCCTGTGCTGCTGGCTGTGAGTGCCTCTGCAAGAAACGTGGAGAGGACAGCAGTGGGAGGTTATTTACTGATGCCATGACAAGCTGGGACTTCTTGAGTCCCTCTGCACCAGAATCCTCTGGTCAGCTCTTCAGCATTGCCATCACCGAATTAACCTTACGGTGCTCATCAGTGCAGCTTAGGTAGCAGCACCCTGTGGGAGTAAGAGACAACAGGCACGGCTGGAAAACAGTGTACCTGGTTAGAGGTGTGATTTCTGCTCCCTTTGATCCCTTCCTGCTCTGTGATGGTGTGCACAGGGTGAGGGAATGCCCTAATGAGCAGTGCCTGGTGGAGGTCTGGTGTGCTTGGTGCTGTGGTCCTCGGGGAGGGTGGGGGGGCAGGAGCCCCATGCTTGCAGTAACTGATGCCATCCCTCAGTCCGTGACGTCTGTCTCTGCCTTAGAGGAGCCGCTGCCTGCCACCTCGGCTGTGGTGCAGGGGAAGGCGTGATGCTGCCGTGGTCTCAGCAGCNGCCCGCCGCCGGCCGGCATGAAAGGGGACGGCGGGCAGGCAGCGGCTGCTCCTTCACCTCTGCGCCGCCGCTCGGGCCGCGCTGCCGGCGGCTCCGCTGCAGGTGGGTGCCGG
>WBMW01005979.1:161077-180066 GCA_013396635.1 Penelope pileata
GGCGTGGCGTGGCGTGGGGTGGGGTGGGGTGGGGGTCTGAGCGCTGCGCTGCAGCGGCCCTGCAGCTCGCGGGGCTGTGCGGGGAGAGACTGCGTCCCGGGGGTGCACCCTCCTCCTGCTCCTCTGTAGCCCCCTGCCCTCCTTCATGGCNCGCTGGGGGTGGGCATGGGGCTGAGCCGTGATGGGTGCGACTGTCAGAGCTGCGTGGTCTGTGGCCACGCCGGGGAGAGGCAGCCTTGGCAGCCCCCGGGCAGGCTTAGCCTACATTTCCGCTGCTGCCTCGGTGTAAGCCGCTGCCACGTGCAGTTTCAGCTCCGGTGGGGCCGTGGTTAACGCTGGAGCCAGACGAACAGGACGGCCTCTCCCGGGGCCGATGGGGGGGGCCGGCGTAGCCGCCTCCCGATCCCGCTCCCGCGGCCCCGTCCGTTCCCCCCCGTCCCGGCTCACGGGCGCTCCACGGCCCCGCGCGTCCCCNAATAACTCTATGGAAGCTGGATTTTATTTCAACGTCTCTGCCTCTGCAACTGTTAAATGTGCTCAGACTCATCCGGTGGGGCTTTTCAGTCCCAGCGCTTCCTACGTGGGGTTTCACAACCTTCTGGAATGCTTAATGGCTTCTTCTAGCACTGTGCTCCCTGCAGAAGGAGCTGCGGGGACAGGGCTGTGCATGAAGGGCTCAGATCGGTGAAGGGACCTCAGGGAGTCCTGAGCAGCTCTCTCTAAACAGGCGGCCAGGTGCTGGCACTGGCTGCCTGGGGAGTGGGGCTGCCAGCCCTGGAGGCATTCCAGAAACATGAGTGTGGCACTGAGGGACGTGGTTAGTGGCCGTGGTGGGCATGGGTTAATGGCTGGGCTGACGATCTTAGAGGCCTTTTCCAACCTTCCATGATTCCACCACCCTCCTGGCTGCCTCTCCAGAGCTTGGTGCTCCCGCAGTTCTTGGCTTCTCTCTGTGGTTTGGAGAACTCGTTGGACCTGACCGTCCTACTGACATCATCTGCTCTGAGCCTGAAACGTGCCCTGAGCTGGTGTATGTGCTCACTTCAAGGTCTGTGAATGTCTGGGAACAGCCCCGGCCTGTCTGTCCCTAGTGCCAGGGACTGCAGTGCTAAATGCTGCAGAGCTGGGGCAGCTCACAGAGCATGGCCTCACCTCAGCTGCCTCTGCATCTCACAGCCACGCTGCAGGCGAGGGGAAGGCCTTGCAGATGGCTGCTGCACTGATACCAACCAGCGCTGACCCTCCGGGAGGTGACAGACAGCACTGGACCAGGTGCAGCATAGGATGGGGTCAGTGGGAGAGCAAACGCGTGGTGCAGGATGCTGCCCACCAGCTCAGGTCCTCGGGGTTGCCTGCACTTTCAGATGCTGTGACAGGCTGGGATACGGATTTTAGGTTATTCTCTTGGCTGTTATGGATCAGCTGTGTTGTTCAGTACTGTGGTCCCCTGGCTGTGACCTACAGACAGCCAACGCAGATTCCCACCTTGCCTGCAGAACTTCTCTGTGATACCCACGAGGGTTCCAGGAGGAATGTCAAAGGTGGCCCAAGGTCCTAAAAGTCTCAAACTGACTGAGGACTGCATTACTCTCTGTCCAGAATGGGTAAGGATGAGCAGAGCACTCCTGGTGCTGCTGCGTGGAAGTGGTAGGACCGAGTGTGGTACCAAGTGCCAGTTGTTCTGGCATTGACCCAGTTGCTCCCTCTGGCCTCCTGGGATCTGGGCTTTGCTCATTCTTTGGGTTCCTTGTGGTCACCATGAAGATGTCAATGGAAAAAAAAAAAGTGTATATATATATATAATTTTTTTTGTTTACTTGCTCCTGCCTGCACAGAGTCTGCATTTCCATGCATTAGCCACAACTGGCTTGGCTGCTCTCAACCTGGTGGTAGCAGATGGTGCTGTTTTCTCTGGATCACACCCAATGGATGAGGCAAACTCTGGTTTCCTGTTCTAGGAAGGGTTTTGAGCACCCAGGTGAAGATGTCTTTTCCTTTTGGCTTCAAATGAATTGTGCTGCTTTGTTAATTCTTGAAGGTCACGGGGGAAAAACATTTCTTCTGAATGTGGGCGAGGTGGAGACTGGGAGGCAGAGGAGGAAATAATTGAGCCCATGGATTTGGGTTTCCAAGCCCTAGGCAGAAACAGGCAATACAAAGCACTGGAGGGAGGGGGAGCTGTGCTGGGCAGTTTCCTTGCTGTGGGATCTGTGTTCAGTGCCCCTTCTTTGTGGGCATCTCTGCCTGGGCTGCTTGCCGTCAGCGGCTTTAGTACTTCAGTCTGATAGATGGCACCTGAGTTAAAGGAACACCTGTCTTTAGAGCTGTGGATGTTTGATTACTTGAGTTAAATGGATAAAATATTCCGTTAATGTCCAAGTTCTTCCCTGTCAAACGCACGGAGTGGGGCTACTGCCAGCTCACATGGGGGTTTGTCAGCTGTCAGTGGTAACTGTGGTGTTTGTGTGCTTTGCTGGGCACCCCTCGTGCAGAGGGAGCCCCCGAGGGTCCCTGCGGAGCTGGGGCTCTCAGCAGCACCTGCCTGTAGGCCTGTGGCAGGACGTGGTCTCTGCTGAAGGTAGATGATAAATCTGTTTTTTAAATAACTATTCTTGTCACCTACACTTTCTCCACTTTTCTCTTGTTGCCCAAGGAGAAAACACCCCACCCCACATACAAAACCCCCTCTTCTACTCTTCTCAACACACTTAGGTGTGCCTGTGACACCCTGGCTGCCCCTGGGACAGGTCTGTTTGCCGTCTGTGCCCGGGTGCCTGCCTCGAGGTCCCCGCTGCCCTGGATAAGGGCAGCAGCACAGGGCCGCATCCATCCCTGTCCCCTGGAAGCTGTTTGTGCTCTGGGTCTGCTGCACAACGTCACAGCCAAGTGCTTTGACTTCCCTGGTGCTGAGCAGAACAAAACCCCACTGAGCTGAGCGGCAGACTCAGGCTGAGGCTGTGGGCTCAGCTCCGTGGTGCCCAGGACCTGCAGGAGGTGCTGCTGGCTCTGTCCAGCCTGCTCTTGCTGGAGGGGGGCAGGATGCTGGGCCGGTCCTCGCTCTTCTTGCAGAGCTTCTGGTGATCTGAATTTCCTTCACCACGTTCCTGCTGCCCCTTTAGGTCTTAGCACGTGGGGCCATCCAAAACCTGTTTATAATTTTTCCCATTGTAACTTCCCTGCGCCCTTCCCAGCAAGTCTGAACTGGGTCCTCAGGACACGGCTCTGCTTCTGACTGTTCCCAAATAATTATCATGTAATTCTTCTCCCAAAATAATGTAAGGTGTGGGTGAGGTGCGTTTGCTTCCAGTGATGTAGCAACATCCCTTACACAACAGCAATGCTGGGTGTTTCACCAAATTGGGAGTGGGGTGGCAGCTGTAGGAGTGTGACTAAGGGGCGTCAGTGTGCCCCAGGTGCTGTGCGCCATCTCTGGGGCTGCTCGCTTCCGGTGCATCAGTATCCCAGCACCTGCTTTCCCTTTCCAGCCCTTCCCACTGATCTCCCTGCCCTCCCACAGCTGATCTGTCACTGCAGTGGGGCAGCCCTCCATGCACACCCCTCCTGTGCTCCCTGGGGCTGAGGTTTCTCTCTGCGAGTCCTGCTGGTCCATGGGCTTTCTCCTGCCCTGCCTGTGCTGAGCAAGGTGGCTTGCAAGGCTACAGGCAGAGCGTGCCTCATCGCTCCTGCTGGTCTCTGCAGGCTTCCTCAGGAGCCTGTGCAAACATGAGGGGCTTGGGGGCAGCCAGCAGATCTGAGGAGGCAGAAATAGAACTAAAATCCTGCTGTGCTGGTCCTGTAGTGGTGAATGGGGATGGAGCAGCAGGTGTCCCAGCTGGTGCTGTGGCCCAGTGGGGCCTCTCCAATTCCTGCTCTCTGCAAGTCAGCCTACCTGTCCTTGGGCCTGAGGAGCAGACCGGTACAGAGAAGAGGCTCTGAATTTCTGGAAAACACACCTGATGCACCCTAGTATCTGCCATTGTTGTTTTTTCTTTGCGTTTTCTTTCCTTTTTTCTCTCTATGGTGAACTCCAGCCTACTCTGCTCTCCCACCCGGTGAGCTTGCAGCCACAAATCCCATTGTTAGTTGTCCAAGCATATGGCTGAGCCTTTCTTCTATATTAATGGTATGATTCTCTCCCTGCAGTAACAAAGATGAAGGTGTTACTGTGTCCTGCTGCTCTTTTCTTCGTGGTGGCTGCATTCAGCCTGGAGCCATGTCGCTGTGCCAAGGTGCTGATCATGCCCACCATAGTCTTTGACAGCCACTTGCGAGTCTTCATGCGAGTGGCAGAGGCACTGACTGACCGGGGCCATGACCCTGTGCTGCTGCTTCATGAGGGTCGGGATGTGGAAACCTACCTGCCTGGCTTCCGTGTGCAGAGGTACTGGGGCATCTTCAGCACACAGAGCGCAGATGCCTGGGTGCAGGAGAAGATCAAACGTGTCTTCCAAGGGAAGATGACCTCTCTGGAGATGTTTTCCTTTTTGGAAAAGTACTTGGAAAACTGTGACCTCGTTCTGGGAAACTCTACTCTCCTGCAGAAACTGCAGTATGAGCACTTTGACCTGGTCTTGGTGGACCCCAATGAGATGTGTGGCTTTATACTGGCTCATATCCTCCATGTCAAATATGCTGTGATCTCCACTGGTTTCTGGTTTCCAGCGGAGATTGGTGCCACTTCTCCCATTGCCTATGTCCCTGAGTTCAACTCCCTGATGACCGACAGGATGAGCTTCTTTGGCAGAACTTGGAATCTCCTGGTCTACGTGATCACTCGCGTGGCCACAAAGTTGGTCATCCTGCCCAAGTTTGAACATCTCATGGAGAAGCATGGGGTGGAGCCCAAGACATCCATGTTGGGCCTCGTCCACGGAACTAGCCTCTTCTTCCTCTGTAACGATGTGGTGCTGGACTTTCCCAGGCCAACGCTCCCCCATGTCATCTTCACAGGAGGGATCCTTGCTGAGCCTGCAAAGCCTCTTCCGGTGGTAAGTGCAGGAAAGCTTTGAGCTATGATTGCATATTCACCTGGGGAGGTGCTTGGTGCAAATCTTCTGAAGAGCTGTGTAAGTGCTGTGAAGCTGTGATCTGGTGCCAGTGTGCAGCAAGGGGACAGGGAGCACTGAGGATTGTGTGGCTGTGGGGAGGATGCAGAGTTAAATTGTCCACTCTGAAGTAGGAATCAGCTGCACTGTGTGTGCAGAATGGTATGTGGAAGTCCTGTAATGTCAGTGTTGTCCCTGAGACTTGATCATGAGTAGATTGTTTGTTCATACATTTGAGAAGGAAGTAGGAAGAACAATTAATCTTCATTGCTTCATCACTGCCTTAAGTTGATCTGTAATTTCTTCCTTAATCCAGTTTCTTACAGGGTATTTCTGCCCTCAAGCTTGTAGCCTTGAGAACCCACAGGGGGAGAACTCTGTTTATTCTCTCATCAAATTCATTGTGGAGTCTCGAAGTGTACAAAACTGAAGTGTATTGTCCTCTCTTTCTTCAGCTTCAGCCCTGAGGAAAACTTCCCAGGCATTCCAGAGGCTTTCTCTCATTTGTACTGCACTATCCTCAGCAATAAATTAATCCTACAAATGAAGACAACATTGGAATGGAGTGGGACCTGTCTGCTGTTCCTCCTATCGCTTTACCACTTTTAGAAACTCTATGGGGAAATGGATAGTAACACTGAGGCAGCTGGGTTGTCTTGCTGTCCCAGCTAATGGACTAAAATAGAGAACAGATTCAAGTTTCATACAATTAGAGGCCTGTGAAGATCTCTGATGGCAGTCAAGACTGTGGATTCCTCTTTTCTTTTTTTTTCTTTTTCTTTTTTTTTTTTTTTCTGAAGTTAAAAGGAAAAAGTGAGATAGGTGCTTTGAGTCAGAAGTTCTCCGGGTACTCACGGCTGCATGTTACCCTCTCCCATGTGGCATGGCATACAGGTAATGCAATTCATGTAGGGTGCTGCAAAAGCTGTGCCAGAGAGTGGCTGCCTCACAGGTCTTGCAAAACACTAGCTTGGTCCAATCTGGCTGCATACACACCTGCCTTATAAAGAAGGGAGTTGTTTGTTGTGGCATTACTCATGTGCTTCACAGCTTCCAGAGCCCAGGATGCCTAAGGGAAGAATAATGGAGATAAGTCCAGGGTCCTGTGGTAGGCGGGGGCTGTCATGCTAACAGGCAGGCGTGTCTGAGCCCAGGTTGCAGGATGCCGGCAGAAGAGAGGGCCTCAGCAGGTCTAGGTGTAGCTTAAGGAATCTCCCCTCTCTGCAGGAGCTGGGTTATGTAACTAAGGTATTTATTTCTTCACATTTGAAACATCATGACTAAGAGTTCTTTTAATTAGAGCACAGTGGAATATAGATGTGTATTGGAGAGATAATGAGAATCTTTTGTGGTCAACCATACTTAGCAACTTTAGTACTGTTTCTGAAAGCCAAACATGAAGGCCTGATTCTAATGGATAATGTAATCGTCTGCTTTATGAGTCACTGAGGCTTTATCAAGCAAAGCAGAACTAGTACTTCAACAGTTCTAGCAGCTGTATTGCTTGAAAGAAAATGTGAGATTCAAGAAACCAAAATCCCCTTGCTAAAATCATCTTGATTCTTGGCTGTTGGGTTGGGTTTAGGGTTTTTTAAGCTCCTATGCGAAGAAAGGCTCAAGTCCCCAAAGTATCTAACAAAGGGCAAACATCCCCAGAGAGTAACATTAAAATGTGCTTTGTAACTCCTCTGTACTACAATTCTCAACCTTGTAGGTTTCTACTAGTAAAATATTCCAGTTTGTCACCCCATTTTTCCCCTTGAAAACAGAATGAGTTTTTGTTGTGTTCTTTTTGCCCTTCATGTTCTTCTACAGTGTTTATTTCAAGAAAGGGTTTATAGTCAAAGATGATATATTTTGAGAAACTTGCTTAAAGTGCTTCTGACTGTGAGCTGGTACATGGGAAACTTGAAGTGTAACGAGAGAGGCCCAGCCCAGCGTAAAAGGGAATACTTTGTTTGCTCCACAGCAGTTGTACTGGCTGATTTCTTTTCCCCTAGTTTCCTTGCTTCCCCCAGTTAAAAAGAATGAGGACTTCCTCCTAGATACACACATTTCTGCAGCATCACAAGCAGCCTCTAAATGAAGGACATCCAACTGTGTTTCTTCCTGGAGCTGTAGTTACCTCTCTGCCTAATGAGCAAAATCAAAATCTGCCACCTGCAGATAGCTATGAAAGAGGGATAGAGGTTTCCTGGCAAGGCAGCAAAACCTCTTCCCACTTTCAGGAGCTTTCAACATCAGAACGTTTGTGGGGAATCTCTGGTGAAATGTTCCTGATTCTGCCTGCACAACATTTTTGTTACACCAGGCTATGGCTAGGGACACTGGCAGGCCTCCTGCCTCAGCATGCTGATGGGAGATAGCTTTGATCTTCCTACTCCACCTCCACTAGCTTCTCTGCCTGTTCCTGTGTGGGCCCTATGTTTCCAGAGCCCTCCTTGGCAAGGAACAGCTGTGTTACCTCCCGAGCTGTGCTGTGATATAGACAGTTCCCTGAGGAGCTCCCAAGCCCAGAAGGCGCTTGAGTAACTTCTGCCTGGCTGTCTGCAGAAACCAGCAGTTTTAGCATCTGATCCCTGGTCAAAAACATCTAGTGTTGTGTTCCAGGGGGATTTGGCTTCATCTTCTCCATAGACAGCTCTCTACTGGCAGAAGAAACAGTGGGAAGAGTCTTTCTCCAACAAGACTTCAAAGCATTTATGTGTGTGTTTTTTTGTTTTTTTTTTTTACCTACAGGGTCTGCGTCTGTGGGTGGAAGCAGCAGATGCAGGTGTTGTTGTTGTCTCCTTTGGCATCGGGATCCGAGCTCTTCCAAGCGACTTGGTGGAGAAGATGGCTGGCGCGTTCGCCCGCCTCCCGCAGCGGGTGGTGTGGAGGTGAGGAGGGAATGGGATTCCTTCTAGCTTGAGTTGGATGAAAATCAGAGTTTCCTTTCCATCTCTTTATCTGATTGAATTTATAATTGTTGTGTGTGTGTTTTTCTTTTCCTATCTTTTTCTTAATCTCATCCCACAGATACTTTGGTCAGAAGCCAAGAAACCTGGGTGAGAATACGCTGATGATGGGGTGGCTGCCCCAAAACGACCTGCTAGGTAAGGCAAGGCGCAGCATGTGTGTACTCCGCTAGCAACTTCCCTAGAGTTTAGTCCAAATCACAGCAAAGATGGACAGGGAAAACAACACCTGTGTGGATCGAAGTCTCTCACTTGTCACATGTATGATCTGTAAATAACATAGTCCTCATCTAATGCCTTTGTTTGAAGCTGTATCTTGGCCTCTATCTCCCACCTCCCCTGGGCTCTGCCCAGCAAGGTTTGGGCTGCCATGTTCCTGAAGGGTAACATGAATGTTCATCCTCTCTACTCAGCATGCTTGGTTTTCCTTAAGGACATATCTTCCCTGTGTCTCGAGGAAGCCACCAGTAGCCCTATTTCAGTGTAGAAAGCACTAATCTGCTGCTGCTTCTTTGTCTGCAGGCCATCCCAATGTGAAAGCCTTCGTCAGTCACTGTGGGATGAATGGCATATTTGAGGCAATTTATCACGGCGTGCCAGTGGTGGGGTTCCCTTTCTATGGGGATCAGTTTGACATCATGACCAGAGTGCAGGCGAAGGGCATGGGTATCCTCATGGACTGGAACAGTGTGACAGAAGAGGATCTTTACCAGGCTGTTGTCACAGTTATTGCTGACCCCAGGTGAGGCATTCAGGTGCATCAAGCTCTTGGTGCTGGGACCAAAGCCTTTGTGTTGTCCCCTATGCAGCCTCTGGACAAAGTGGAGTTGCAAGCGTTGCTCAGCTGGCAAGATGTGTTAGTGCCTTGTAATCCTGAGGTGCTTGCAGGGAGAGATGCTCCAGCATTTGCTGCTAGAGAGCATGATCTAGTCTTATTTGACTCTGGCTGTGATTTTCTTAGCCTTCTGAGACATGGAGACACAAACTTCTCCTTTTAATGCTAGCTTGTTATCAGGTAAAATGAAATTACATCCTTACCTTGTGACCTCCCTGCTCTTGTCCAAACAGCTTTCTGTAGAAACAGCTCAGACCTGGGCTTCAGGTAATGTTTTATCCATTCCTTCTCAAAACCAGGTATTTTCCCCTTTCTGAGATTTGCTGCAGCACAGTGACTCAGAGCTCTCACTGTCTGATATGACACATACCAACTGTTAGTGATTTGAGTCCAAGAGATTGATTTTATTTTTTCAAATCAAGTGTTAGGAGCACTCAACTACTGTTCTCAGAGTAAGTTAAGGTGTTACTGGTTGGCAGTGTGAAGGATTTGGCCAGGCACCAGACATGACCTTTGCTTGATGCTGGATGAGGCTTCCTGGTGCAAACTTCCCTAGAAATCAGTGATCCACCTGCAGCCACTGAGCAGCTGCCTTACCCAAGGGACTTGGGAACTGAACAGCCAGCCTTGCCACCTTGTAACATGCACTCTGCTGTCAGAGTGGCTTTCATGGGCAGGTATGAAGAGAATAATGGAGGAAGTTTGCTACTTGCCCAAGGAATCACTTGGGCCTTGAAGGTGCTACCAGGCACATCGGACTGCTTCTCAGCCATGAAGGCCCTGTCAGAATAACTTCTTGTCACCTTCCCTTGCAGCTATAGAAAAGCAGCGAAGCTCATTTCAGCTCTGCACCTGGATACACCGATGCATGCTCTCAACAGGACAGTGTACTGGCTGGAGTACATCCTTCGTCACGACGGGGCACCGTATCTCCGCCCCGCTGTCTACGACCTCTCTTTATACGAGTACTTCTGCCTGGACATTGTGGCTCTTCTCTTACTGTGCCTGGCCAGCATTGCATATGTCCTCTACAAGTCTGTGGTGTGGTGCAGAAGGAAGGGGGCCAGCCCTGTCTATCAGAATGGCAACTGCATGAAAGGCCACTTCACAGAACAGAAGAAATTGCAATAGTGCCTCAGCGTGTCCCAGGGCACATCCCTTCACTGTGAAACGAACTGCTGCTGTGCCGGGAAATGTACGGCACACAGGCACAGAGAGACGCGAAAGATCAGCAGGTCTGGATGAGAAGAGCCAGGGGAGGGAGGACTATTGCGAATGCCTATGTGCACACCTCTGTGTACAGCACCTGTGGGCGGGGACGTGAATTCAGGCATGGGTGGAAGTACTTGGCCAGGACGCTGGGAGTGGGGCATGGGTAGGTAGACTTCCAGGGAGGAGCATGAGCTGTTCCCTTTTTGTTGAACGTTGGTTTAGATGCTGGTGTTGCTCTTCTGGCTTTCTGGATCTCTGTGGAAACTCTGGAGGTAGGAATAGCATTTCATGTGAGGCAGACACTGTTTCTCCTCTGGCTTGTTACCAAGAGCCTCGAGAGTCAGGATTCTTCTATGTGCAGGTGAAGGCCTGAGGCAGAGCGGTGGACAGGGAAAGGCACTGGAAGTATTGTTTGAAAGAGAATGAAACTGGTCTGTATAAAATTGTGGGTAAATGTTTTTCTTGCTTCCATCAAACCTTTGCATCTTGTTCGTGTTTGAGCTAAATTATTATTTTTATTTTTTAAATAAAATTGTTCTTTCCCCTGTGTCACAGTGCTCCAGTTGTGGTTTAATGTGAACCTCTGATCCTTGTAACAGGATGTTCAGGCAGACTTAAGTGCTTTTCCCTGCTTGTCACCACTGCCACAGTCTCTGCACGCCTCTAGGCCCCTACAAACCTCTGTCAGCAGTTCCTCTTGGCCTTCTCACAGCTTTCAGGTGATGTCTTCCCTCCTCTGTCTGTACATAACATATCTGTGCCCACGAAGTCTCCAAACCTGTTGGAAAAGAAGAATTTAGCACAGGTGTGTGTGCCAGGACCATGGGAGGGGCAGCCAGGAGCTTGGAGAGCTGGTCACCGAGGCTGTTTACAGAAGCAATGAGCTCTGCTCTTCCTTCAGAAAATGTCCCTCTCATTTCAACATGAGCAGACACGCTGTTGTCTCTCTCAGGGACATGGTGTGGAGTGATACCCATGTGTTTTTACTCACCCTGAGCTCTAAGGCAAACCCATGCCTGGGTGCAGTTGCACAACCTACCCACAGCGTTGGCTGATGGTCCAGATGGCGATGCTCTGCACTGAGGGCTCTGCAGGGCTGGCACGAGCTGGAGGGTAACCTCACTGCCACGTCTGCCCTTGATGGTGTTTCCAGGCTCTGCTCCTGCTTGCTTTTGTGTGTGTTTTATTCCAGATGAGGTACAGTACTGTGCATAACCTAGCAAACAGCAGCTTGGCTGGGCTCCTGGGATGCCCTGGGTTGGGGCAGTGCCCAGCTCTGACTCAGTGGCTCCTCTGATGTTTGGCTGTGCTAACTTCCCTCCTCAGCCCTCAGCTTGCAGCAGGGCTGTAGCAAAGAAGGTTTCAGACAAGATTCCTGTTTGCTGTCCAGGGTGGGTGAGAACAGGCCATGTACCTAAGCTGCTATTTTTTCTGGGATTTCTTGCCTCCTGGGGCACCCAAGCCTGGCTTTGTCAGCGGTGGGCTTGATGACCCGTTGATCTTGCTTTAAGGCATGAAGCCACGCAGGGCTGCTCTCTGAGATGAGGACATGGAATACAATAGTTCCCAATGAGGGAGATCAGAGCAAGGTGAGCTGCTAACAATTAGGGAGTGTAGACAGGTGGTAGAAGCACTGATTACATAGCACCTTTCTGCCTCTGAGCTGAAATTTAAAGGTTGGTAGTTTTGGGGGGGGAATATATTGGTGCCAGTTGTGCAGCATGACTGCTGGCAGCCCTGTGGTGGCTTTGTTGTCATTGCCTGTCAGATGAGTGTGGAGAATGGGTAGGGTGTTTTGCTCAGCTCTTTGCTTCTGGAGTGGAAGAGGGAGATTGTTACTTCAGCCTCCGTGAGTCTGGCTATTTAGATTAGGCTGAGTATAGCGAATGAGTTGGGAAGCTTGTGGCTTGTTGGGCTTAAAGAGATGAGGAGACAGAGCACCGTGGCCTGGTGGGGCCAGAGACCTGCACCTGCACCCTGTCTTGCATGTCCAGCCAGGGAGTTAAAATACATCTACATGTTAAAAGATGGTTCAACAACTTGGTGAGAAAGCTACTTTTAAGGAAGTAAGGAGAAACCTGCACAAAGAAAGATCTCATGAGTAGGAGGCAGCCATTCAAAAAGCACCCCAAAGTGAAGAGTCTTCTCCTGTGAGAGCTGTGTATGGGTTTAAAGCAGCCAGATGTTGAGTTATGGGTTGGTTGTATATATCTATCAAAGATGAGGGCTCCTCTAGCTTTTTCAGCTTTATTCCTATGTTCCTTAACTTTCCTGTGTTCCTACTGAAGGCACAGCTATCTCTGTTAGGACTTCTCCATGTTATTCTTTCAGTGTTGAACACGGAAAGTATAACACACTTTAAACTGGTTATTAAGCTCAATTATCAGTAATGAGCAGCCTGTCACACACACATGCCCAGTCAATACCCACGCTGAGGGAAGGGATGAGGGTGAGCCCTGCCCTTCAGGCAGTCCTGGTTCCTCCTCTCTGGGCACAGTGCTTCTGTGCTGCTGTGTGCCCTCCTCACTCACAGGCAGGGGCTGGCAAGTAGGGCTGTGGCATAATTTTGAGCATTAAAACTGTAGTTTGTGAGGCACCAAAAAAGCAACAAGCCATTNACGTTGACTCAATGCTTTCCCAAAGGTTTCAGAAGCCTCGTGCAGGAGCTGCAGCCCCAGCTGAGCCCTGTGCAGCACCAAGCTGCCTTCTCCCCTGCTTCTGGCTCTTGGCAGGCACAGGGAGCCCTGCAGGAGTGCCAGCAGCCTCGCTGGTGCCCACAAAACCCCCATCAGTGCTCTGCAGGCAGGGAGGTGCAGGGGGAGCGCAGGCCGGCTTTTCAAGTTTGCCCGGCCCTGTGGGGAACCTGCTGTGCGCTGGGGCAGGCGGCCCTGCGAGCAGAGCAGGCCTCACAGAGCAGGCCTGGTGCTGCAGGCACACTGAGGCTGCATGTGGGTGCATTGCTGCATTTTCCAGGATCAGACCCTGGGCTGGAGATGGGCAGGTATGAAGGAAGGCTGCAGCAGGATTTGCAAGGAGGTCATAAGGTACTGCTGCTTCAGCCCCAGTGCTTTGTGTGCAGCAGGGTCCCTGCATCCCTGCAGGAGAGCCTGTGCTCAGCCCACAGCCAGCCATGTCAGCTCCACAGCTGGTTTTTCCAGCCTGGGAAGATGATGGCACCAAACTGTGTCAACAAAATTTGTCTAATGAGGGGGAGCCCTCTCCCTCTGCAGGCAAGTGAGAAATCACTGCGGCCGTGGGAGAGAAGCATCCGGGACGGCTCCTTGAAGGCTCCTGGAGTTTGACTCATCCCATCATTAAATTAAGTGAGCAAGGGATGAGGGAGCTTCCCTGCACCTGTGTGCCAGCAAACCTCCCCCTCTGGCTGGTGCAGGAGCCTGGGCATGGCTCAGCCCCTCCACTTGCTCACTGTGGGCAGGCTCTGCCTATGGACCCCTCCCTGGTAGCCCCCATGCTCTTCTGTGGTCCTCTTGAGGACACGGGCAATGTCTTCCTTGGACACTTGCCTACTGCAGGTATTTACAGTTATCTCATTGGCCATGAGAAGCTCTCCTCCCCTCAGTCCCACAGCGGTGCTCACGGCTCTTACTGTGCCTGGCTCAGGCCAGGCCTGAGCTGGGGAGCAGCTGGTGGGAGCAGCAGGCGTGGGTGTGTGGAGGAGAACAAAGCTGCGTTCCCCAGCGAGGGGTGCACAGAATGAGGCAATGAGTCCACGCTCAGTGGGTGTCTGCTCCTAGCTGTGCCCCTGGATCAAGACTGTAAGCACCCATAGGTGGAGCTGCGCAGCAGGGCTTGCTCACCTTCAGCAGTGCTCCTGGTGCCTGTAGCCAGCCCCATGGAGGGTTCTCAGACCATAGCAAAGTTCCCAGCCGTAATCCGTTTGAGGAGGGAGGTTTCCATGGAGGGACAAGTGGGATTTCAGTGGTGGGACTACCTGGCTGCTGTGTCACAGGGACTGGAGTGCTTTAGGCTGTGGGAGTACAGCTCATCTCCAGCTGCTTGCCCTTGTGGTGTCTGCCCAATGAGTGACACACAGGAATAACTGCTGAAGAGTAAAGTTCTGCTCTCCCCAGCTCCAGCACACAGTGCCTTCCCTTGTTGCTGGCAGAGGACGAACCAGCAGCTGGGCTTGGTGGCTGCTGGCATGGTGAGGGAGGGATGGAGGCTCCAGCCCTACACAGGACGCAGAGCAGAGCTGCCAGCAGCAGGCACGGGGGCTCCTCCATGGCCAACTTGCGGCAACAGCCTGCTGGGGGTTTCCAGGCATGACTTAGTACAACCAAGTGACAGTGAGATGCAGAAATGTTGTGTTAGTTTCTGGATAAGGGAAGGAACCGTGTTGTAATAGCTACAAAGATTTTTGCCCCTTATTCTTTCTAACTTCATCCCTCATAAGCCCTTCATCCATTTCCAGTCATCCTTCTCCCAGTGGTCTCTCCAAGCCAATTGCCAGGCTCGTCTGCCCTAAACCAAATTTCCAGAAAGCCCTTTATTATGGCTGCTCAATCACAGGCACAAATGCTACTAAGATTGTGGGTTTAGCTATTTAGCTATCTGGGTATTTCATCTCAGTAATAAAGGAAAGCAATTACAGCCTTTGTTGCTCCTAAACCATTAGAAGGAGCCTGCTCTCATGCTTCCCACCCTCCAGCTGAGACTGCTTACCCCTAGCAAGGCCCCTCTACCTGCTGTCATTAAAGATTCCAGGTGGGATGCAATTAGGGCCAGTCTTTTTAAAATCTAACTGTGAAGAAGGGTTGAATGGTTAATTTTCATTAAAAATAAACTAGTAAGAAGTAAGTGCCCCAGCAAGAGTAGAAGATGGATTAGTCTAAGCTGTTGCTAAAAATGAATTGCTTATTGCTTTCCTCTTTCTTGCATTTGCCCCCTGGATTGTCAGAGTGAGGGACGGCGCTGAAGACCGTGTTGGAAGGAGATGCAAGAACACAGCTGGGAGTAATTACAGGTGGCAAAACAATTGGCAGAGTTGGGATCAGGGCTAGAGATAACGCTTCTTTCTCCTTCAGCCTTAAATCCTGAGTTAAACTGCTAGCATTTTAGTCTCATTTCTGTTGCCAGCAGATTTTACAAAGCGAAGTGTTGAACTTCCATTTTGTGCTCTCCAGTTTACCTGAGACTGGCAAATAGACCAAGACTCTACAGACTTGATGGACTTCAGCTGGGGGAAAGAAGTGACATCTGTGTGTATCTGGTGTTGGTGTAGCTTCTACAAACTGTGAGTGCAGATCCTTTAAGAAGGCTCTGGAGCAGGAGAACGATAATGTAGAGAGGGGCTGACAGAGCTATCAGCTGGATCTGTCTGTGTGAATGACACCAAGGAATACTCTGTCCAGCTCTGCAAAGGAGAAGGTTTTGTGTTTACTGTCTGAGAATGCAAGGTCATGAGCACATACGTGCTGTAAACAATACAGGCAGAAGCTCACAATGGCAATTTGGTTAATTAGCCCATTATCGTGATGTAGTTTATTTTGCTCTTTTCAGCCAAAACACACACAGTGCTTTAAACAAAATCTGAATGTTATGTACAAAGTTTCTCTAATGAGCAGTTCAGAAAACACAAATAGGTGCATACATGAATTTGGTAAGGTCAGCCTCAGTTCCGAGAGCTCTGTGATGAAGATGCAGCTGATCAGGTTGTTCAAAGGACACTTTCAGTTTTGATCAGAAGTCCTTCAATGGGATTTCTGGCTCAAGAGCCTGGCACATTTGTTAGGTAGTCAGACATGCCTGGTCTCCTTCAGCCTCTGTGAATTTCTGGTAGTGAAAACTGACAATGATGAATTAAACTGACAAACTTTCTAATAGTCTAAGGTTCTCCAAATTCTGAATATGCATTCAACCATTGCTTTCGGAATAAAGTTTGAAAACACAGCAATTCTAGGCAAAATCTCACTCGCTTTCTCAATTTGTTTGTCTTAATCTCCAATTACAAGTACTGCCAAGCCTACTTACAGGTTTTAGAGAACAGAAGGTTGTGTAAATGATACCTGCATCGCCGGGAGGAGCGCTCCTTCGAGGTGATTTTCAACATCAGTGTTTCATACGGGATTTGTAACTCTTAACTCAGAGCAAAGAAGCTGCTCTGATAGCACTCAGAGAGCAATTGTAGATTATGACATCTTCAGGTTAATGGCTCCTGATGTCACCATCACTGTTGTTTAACCCTTAGGACTTTAGCTATCCCCTGTATTATTTTCAGAGTGTTTTGCGGTGGTAAGAGCAACTAGGACAGGGAATAAGAAATAACTTGGAGCACTTGTGAGGACTCCAAATGGTGCCTTCTGAGGAACCTCCTCCTCCCCTTCAGTGAATCTGCTTTGGTTTTGTCCTGTTTGGGAAACAGTTTTGCATGACAGCGGAAGGCAGTCCAACCCAGCGTGCTCCCTAGGGCAGTTTTCCGGAGAATATATGCATCAGTGAGGCAATACTTTGGCTAGCTCTCTGCAAAACTGTTCTCAGATCTCCACCTTTCTTGATTATTGTGCACATCCTTGAGAAGGACCATGGCAAACCCACATACAATAAGGGTCAGATACAGATATGAGGGCTGCTTCTTATGGCTGTGTCTTGCCATGTAAAGAGACCTTTGAGCTGTGTCTATTAATGCCTGCCAGTCAGCACCATGCAGGGAGCTGCAAGGAAGGGCTATTTCCTCTGAGACCATGCAGAAGCCGTATGAACTTTAAACTGCTTCTCGGAGGGGAGACGGGCTCAGGGAGGAGCAGCCTCCTGCTTGCACTTGCTGCAGGTGTGCGAAGGGCTCTGCTCACTGAGTGATGCCTCCCTGCACATTCCCGGGCTTTTGCTCCCCTCTAATGGCCAAAGAGCTGAGAGGCCGTTGCTGCAGACTGCTCTCATGGGCTCTGGTGCCAGAGGTGCCCCTGCCCGAGGAGATCTGAGCAGATTGAACTGCAGGTGGGCTCATTTCATGTCAGCATCGAGGGATTATGTGGCCATTAGCTCTGCAATAGCTGAATGTTCTCCTAACTCCCAGGGTGATTCCTCCAGCATCTTCTGTCCCTGTGATCTTTGGAAGGAGAGCAGGATCAAACCAATGTTAGAGAAGCAATCAGATTAGAGGGAGTTTCAGGGATTAATTCTCCATGTTTTCTGCAGGAGACTGCATGACCAGATGTGCCTTGCGTTCCCTCTGCCTTCCTGGAGCAGTTAAGATGGAGCTAGATCCTAGTTAACTCTAAGATGCGGCAACTTCAGAGGTCTGCATAAAGTATGTAACTTCTGGTCACCTTGAGTAATTCATGGCATTTTGTCCATGAATATCAAATAATAACTTCAGCCCGGCAGCAAAGATCTTTCACAACCAAGTGCATGGCTATAAAGCACAGGTACTTGTAATGGTCCTGCCTGCATGCTGCTTCTTGTTGAGCTCTGAACAAATCTGTATTTATGGAAAATCCTACTGAATTGTCATACTGAATATTTTACCAAGATAACACATCTGAAGTTTTTGTTTGGTTGTTTTTGGTGGAGGGTGTTTGGAAGACATGGCCATGTCAACCTCCTCCTTTGTTTCTTGGCTTTCTGAACAGTTTTGTCCCAACAGAATCCTGCACCCTAACAGGGTGCACAGTGTGCAGCTCAAGGACCGATACCAGGGACGTGGGTTGCAGGAGCACTACCAAGATGAGAAGCTGGGGCACCAATTTCCTGCTTGCTGGGAGCTGAGCTAAGAGTGGTACAAGACAGTTAGATTGTGTTACTCTAATAAGTATTAATAACCTGACCTTGCCATTCTGATGCAAATAGTTTTATCATTGACTTAAATGATAATAGAAGTCTTTGGCAGAAAGCAGATGAGTTGGTTGTCTGTTGATCTCTGCTTCTTAGTTAAATTAGCACTACTCTATAAAACATTCGATAAACACCTCACGTCTTTATATCTGGATCATTGCTGAGAGCAGTGCTGGATTTGGTGATGTTCCCTCTTCAGCTGAAAGGCAAGCTGCTTCAGACACCCACCGCTGCATCCCCCACACCTCTGCTAAGGACAGCTGAGGGCACTGCTGCCAGAGGGAGAGGATGGCAGCACCTGGTGCAGGCAGCTTCTGTGAGTGGTTGATGAGGAGTGGGGGAATGCAAGGGCTGGAGGGGCTCTGACATGGCCCCTGCTTTGCACCAAATTGGCGGGCAGTGTTCTCTGCTGCGTCCTTTCAGGTCACAGGGAAGAAAAATCTTCCCTGTGGAAACTGTAGCATCACCCTCTTCAACAAGCAAGTAAAAACGAGTAGCTTTTCTCCAGGGAAGCTAAAGACTGGAGAGCAGGAAAACTCGGCAGAGGGTTGCAGCTTGGTTCTGCCAAGGGCGCGAAGAGGAGAAGGAAATACCGAGCGCATTGGGGAGCAGCAGGGGGGAGACGCTGCCATGGGCGTTCTCCTGCAGGGTACAGCAAAACCTCTGCTGATCAGAAACTTAACAGCTGGCTTCCCTGAAGTAACTTGCAAGCCCCTCTGGAAAGAGGGGTGTAAGCTGGGGTGCTGCAAAATTCACAGGGGGATTTTCACCCTCGTGTCAGACTCTCCTTGCCTGGTAGAACAAAGTGCATGTCTGTGTGAGATTTGACCACAAGTGCCATCAGAGGAGCGTGCACCATGGCACAGAGCTGAGTACCCAGTGGCTGCCCCGATACCTTCCGTGGAGGTGGAAGTCTTGTGCACCAGCAAAAGCTCCCCGAGCCTGCAATCTGCAGGAGCGTCCCACCAGACACTTGTGAAAGCATGGCTCTCGGGTGGAACACCAGGAGCAGTTAGGGCACAGCGAGGTGCGCTGCGTTCACAATATTTTGGCTTTTAACTCCTAACCCTGAACGCAGACCCAAAGGCGCAGGGCTGCCGGCAGCAGCAGGACCAGGCGCACCGCCCCGCGCTGCTGAGCGGCCCCAGG
>WBMW01005980.1:9204-36149 GCA_013396635.1 Penelope pileata
TTTTTTTTTGTGGAATATACTAAATATTTTGCATCTTAATCACTCACAGATTATATGAGAATATATGTGTCACTCTCAAAGAATGCAAATAGTGCTATTTAACAAATGAATTTACAGAGTTTAAGCACAGTTCTTGTAGAACTTCACATGCAACATTAGCTGAGTTATATCATGTGTGGCACCTTATACATTTCCTTGTGCAGACTTTTTTATACCTCCACTTCCACCAAGACATGGATTTTGCCCTTGAATTTGGAAAAAAAAATCCTGCTATTGGAAAATGGGATAACAAATCTCAACAGTGCAGTATCCCATTAAGTATATTGATCAATACTAATACACCTTCATTGTAGAATGTCACACAACGGCTACTATACTTTTCACAAATCTCAGTCTAATCATATGGTCTCTGATTTTTCTGTTTTGCTCAGAGTGTGGTGAGGCCCTGGCACAGGTTGCCCAGGGAGCTGTGGATGCCCGACCCCTGGAGGTGCTCAAGGCCAGATTGGATGGGCCCCGGGTAGCCTGAGCTGGTGTGTGGCAAGGGTGCCCATGGTAGGATTGGGATGGAGCTAGATGATCTTTAATGTTCCTTCTGACCTAAGCCATTCTACAATTCTATTATATTTGAGAGGACAGCAGAACAAGAAGAAGGCAGTTCTTATTTCTGAAAATAATATTTATTTGCATGAAATATAAATTTCTTACGAAGTCTCTGATGCTACAGACCTGATGTGAACTTCATATGGTTTAGAAAATTAATTTCAGGTGATTGCTTAAATGTAATTAGGCATGACCGTTGTCGTTTAGTTTGGAGAAATGGAGGCTGAGGGGAGGCCTTATCTCTCTCTACAACTACCTGAAAGGAGGTTGCAGCAAGAAGGGTGTTCATCTCTTTTCTCAGCTGACAAGCGATAGAATATGAAGAAACTGCCTTAAGATGTGCCAGAGGAGGTGTAGATTGGACATCGAGACAAATTTCTTCACAAGCAGTGTGGCTAGGGGTTGGAATAGGCTGTCCAGGGAAGCAGTAGAGTCCCCATCCCTGGAGATACGGACATGTGGATGTGGCACTAAGGTACATGGTTTAGTGATGAGATTTGTCAGATCAGGTTGACAGCTGGACTTAATGATCTTGAATGTCTTTCATAACCTAAAGGAGTCTACTTAGGTTGCTCCAAAAGTAATGCTTCCTATTTACATCCATGGAAACATAACATATACGAAGAGCACAGTAACGCTATTTGATAGAGCAAATTCTCAGCTACAAAACATTCTTTTTGAACACCATTACCTATGCATTTTCACCAGTAAGAAACAAGAGCTTCATGCTGTTCTCCTAAAAATCTGCACCCGGGGAGGTGACCTGCTGCTGCTATTGCCAGTGCTGAAACGCACCATCACTCCTCTCTGTGCTCACATCCACTGTTTGGTCGCCAGAAACGTTCCGCAGGCATTGATGAAAGTCATTGGGTGCCATTTTTTCTACATGGAGGAATTCAGTTCCACCCCTTTACTCCAATCACACTTCCATATCAGACGCCATTGTGTCATCTGTCATACAGCAACAACATGGAACGGAATATTGGTGGAAAGGTTCAACCTCTACTGCCATACCACCAACATCTGCCTCTGACATCATGGGCCAATGTAATAACATAGGAAAGCATTAATTTCAGAGCAGCCCTCATATGATTCTATAATCAAATAGCTAAAATGTTGAACAATTCTGAGAGTTCTTGCTTTGATAATGAAGATCTCATAGTTGTGATCTATAAATGAGTCATTGAATGTTTGTGCCCCAGTTTCCTGATCTGTAACAAAAACGACAAAGAAAATTTTTCTTTATGACTCGTAAGAGTGTTAAAGGGGCTATGTTTGCAAATATTCAAAACAGAATTCCAAAAAATAAGCCTGAACTTGTACTTTGTTCAGTGCAGAGCCAAAATCATTTAAAAAACATTCTGATTCTTCACCTACTGCACACAGAAATGAGTTTAAAGTTTACTGGAAACTGATCTAACATTTCCCCAGAATTGAACATGTTTTTTAATACTTGGTGAGTCTTCCAGGTTTTGAAAGGTAAGGGAGTGAGGGAGAAACAAAAAAAAAAAAAAATGAAAACGTCAAAATTTTGTCTGCTCTATCTTTGTTACAAAAATATGATGAATGTTCATAAGCAAAGTAGAAAGCTATCCTCTAAATGCTGGAACACCTTGAGTGCTGCTGCAGCATTTATCATATGCCTTGGAGTCTCAGAAAGTCAAAAAAAAGAGAAGAAAAAAAAAAAGTAACTGATTGATTTTGGAAATTATCAGTTCAATGTAATTATTTTGTTTAGACTTGCCTCAACTATGAATTCACATATACATTTCACTACCACTGCCTAATACATAGTAGTAGGTTATGTGTTTTAATAAAACTGGTAGTAGAGAAGCCTTTGACTGTTCAAGTCCTCATTGGCTCAAATAGGACTATGTTTTACCTTTGGAGCTTTCATGTATCTTTTCTCTCTTGGATATCAAAATGCATAAGACATGCTCTCAGTGGTTCTGAGTGAAATGACTTGTTGTACTTCAGGTAGAAAATCATATATTTGTTTACATTGCGTGTGCATGTAAGTTGAGTCTATACACTTAAATTAGCCCCATAAAAGGATGATTTTCTACAGCTTGGTAAACAGAAGGCAAACAGTTGAACACCTTTTATCCTTCACTAGATAATCTGCAGCTGCTACCTGAAATCCCACATTTGTATATAATTGTTTGGGATATTCTTTCAGAATATTGATTCTGATCATCTAATTGATTCCAGGTGCCTGATCCCTGGAGGGCAAATAAAATAAGGAGAGTGGCAGGTGAAAGGAAAACACTACAAGTTTCTTCTATATAGACTTTAAGCTGTGGAAAATATATTGTCTGTGTGTAACCATTGTGCTGCCAGAAGCTCACTGATTTCTGGAACTACCTGATTAAAGAGACCTAATTTTCTGCTAGAGAGTTGATTCCCGATTCTGATTCTGTATGCTGTATCTATTTGCTGTAGATGAGGGCCTAGACAGCACCTAGGTAGGCCTAGGTGTGGCCACATAAGTGTGGGTATCAGAGAAGCTGTTGCAAGAAATCAAGGCTCTGTGAAAATTGGAGGTTAGTCAGAATTTTATCCATAGAATTCCAACAGAAGAATAAGAATTTATCTTCTTAAGTAGGTATTCCTTTAATGTGTATTACAAAGTGAAATAATAATTTTTAGAAACAGGTACACTCTTGATCGGCTCCTGGTAGTGCTCCAGAAATACGTGTTCTGAGTCTGTGCTCTAGTATACTTTAGTTACTCAAAGTTATAATAGGAGAGCCTTTTTCAATTCCTTCCTTGCATTGCTCTGTATGTATTATCTTTACAAGAAGCTGAAACTAGAATTTAAATTGCTCAAATGACCAAAAGTTTGAGGATGTGATTGAAAGAAAGAATTGGAACAGGAATTACATCAACAGAAACAGTCATGTTTAAGTCTGCTACAGTCTTAGGTGAAGATATATCACACATTTTTTACCAAGTTTTAACTTTCATTAAGAGACAAAACACTTTAGTATACAGGACACTCTTATATTTTTTTTTAATTAAGGTAAAGAGGAGAAATAATAAATGAATGATACATCTTTACCATCCCTTGTAAGTGACAGTATGATCTTCTATGCTTTGCATGTCCTTGAGAAAACTAAGAATGCTTTAGAGAAGTCCTAAAATAGCACCTAAACTCCCTGTAAACAACTTAGGCAAGTTCTTGGGGTTTTTTGATCAGACCCCTAAGTGAAAACATTCGTTACGTAAACACATGACTTTATTTTTTAAAAGTTCTGCTTAAAATTGTGTGCTTTGTGCTAGATTGGTAGGCTGCAATGCCTATCAATCCTCAGAGAAAACGTGCATAATTAGAAAAACAGAAATATATCTTCAGTGCACAGTCAAAGGCATCCTCAAGAATTTACGTTTGCAATGCCAGAGATTTATTTGGCTGAACAAAGACTCCAGCATCTATTTCAAATACGAAAAAAAGATTTCTCCAGCTGTTGCCACATCTGTTATCAGGGCCTGCTGCCATGCCAGTGAATGCATTTAGGCAATTCTTACAAGAGACAACCTTTTGCTCTTCATGCATAGAGGATAGAGAGATCCATTGGAGGCAGTGAGATATCAATCTCATGATGCTGAATACCAGAAGTGGATTTAAATCTTAATGGGAGATAGGATATTAGGAAATCAATATCAGACTGGCAAAAAATACTGCAGTCCTAAAATAAGATACAAAATTATGTATTTGGAAATTTGAATGTTAGGAAAAATTGTGTGAAGTCACTTTGATAAATAAAATGACAAAGCTTCAGCTGAGAACAAAAGGAGTTGTATGTGTAAATTGGCATGTGTCACTGACTTGAATTTACACCTGTTTACTCTACCTGGCCAAGAATTCTGATTTTTTATACAATATTTTTATGTTTGTTGATATATATATCATTCTCACAAATTCTGTCTTGCAACACTGTAAATAACACAGATAAATGTCCACGGAGGTATGAAGTGTAAAATTTTGTCAGAGAACCAACTTGCTTAAAAGATAAGTTAAAAAAAATACTTTAAAAACAGTGACATTTAAATATATATATAGTTACAGTTTTGCAAAAGAAATTGTAGTGAAGAACAGAGATACCCAGTATATTGCAAGTTTTTTATATCCGCAACAGGCTGGATAGCTTTCATGCCTGTGATTGATGCGGAGCCCTTCAAGCTTCTCAATCTATAAAGAATATCACTACAAACAGCCCTTTCTGGTGATTTTCTTTTTGGGTCAGTACTTTCCTTACGAATTTGCATTTTCGCATCTTTCTTACAGTATACTCAGTGTACTAGTCGAACAAACGTAGTGTCATAGCCATCATAAAAAGTCATCAAACATACCTGACTGAACAAATTAGTCTGCATCTGCCAAATACTGGGCAATTGTTATGTTGATACATTGTGGATTAAAGCAAAATTCATCAACAGAATAGTTTGAGAGGAAATAAAAGTCTTACCTTCTAAGGAGACCTAAAAATACAGCTACACTAGGGGTGAAATTTCTGTGCCCTGATTTGATTTAAAAAGAACGTTGTCTTATTCTCTCACTACTAAATTTTAAGTTGGGTAGTCATCTGAAGAGATAGAGGTGGTAGCGTAGATAATAAAGCTAATACGGCTGTTCTTCCTGTGCAGCTATTTCTGCACCTTAGTTCTTCATCTGGGGATTGAGGCCCTCCCCATGGTGTGCACTATCCATATATCCAATAAACTGATAGTTCTAGCTGCAAGAAGACGGTTGCTATCTGTGTAGAGCAGGAAGCAGAGGAGTTCAAAGAAACATTATCAAAGGTTTAAGTTGAACAGATCTTTCCCTTTCCTCTTTACTGGACTACCTATGCTTCACTGACTCACTGCTTTCTACCCTATTTTTACTTAGAGTCCCAAATTCTAATCAGCATCTTTCCTGCTGAAAAGCGTAATGCAATTTCCACTGGAGATTGCAAATCCACCTTTGCTGCAGAATTGATATGACATACTTCTATCTTCCGTAAACACTTGCTGCTCTATTCTAGACTTCTGCACCTGTCATTTAAAAAGCCACAGGCCCTCATTTATAGTTTTTCTTAAACATGTACATGTATGTGTAATGTGTCTATATTTAGCTGTAGATTTCTTTTACTTACATGAGAGATAGACTTAATCTACCTAATCTAATGTTCAATAGCTGTCTATCTTTGTTGGTTTAGAGCAATTCTCTGTACGATTGCAACATAAGCAGCAACTTTGCTAGTAGAATTCTGTGTTCATTTTCACTAAAAGGAGAATTATTACACGTAAGAAAGTGAAGGATTTGTACTTTATTCCTTTTCTGCTGCTACAGTGGTGTTCCAAATGGGATGGATGCTGAATGTCCTAAATCCTTTTGTCCAGAAATCCTAAGCCAATTATTCTGAAAACAGTAGGGCATATAATGCTAGAATGCCCTATTCTCTGGCAGCAAATGTAAAACATCCAGACCAGTTTATAAAAGTTTGGATGGCATAGTGAGCTCTTTGGGCTACAGTATACGTAATTCTATGGCAGTTGACTTTCCTCAGTGGAACTCCAAACTGGAATGGGGCTCTCAGGCTTGCATGTAGGGTGTAAGATTTAGTTATGTAAGTTTTGCCTTCCATTATACTGAAAAGGAAATCCTCCTACCAGAAAATGGAAGATGCATGTTTTGCCATAAACTAGTTTGCCTCAATTATCAGTGAAGTTAAAAATACAAAAACTGAAGTGGGATAAATATTAGACTTTGTTTAGAAATACGTTGTCAGGATTCAGGTGGTTTTGCATTGATACAGGGGAACTGCAAAGCACATGCTGTGTGGCTTTTACAATTTTCATTTGCATTTCAAAAACATGAAAGCTAACATATCTTGTATTTCTCCTTTGGACCTGGAAATTGAAATAATGATAAGATGTTCTTTTCTCTTTCTGTGTGGCTGGGCTCACTTACTCTTGAAGCTTAATGTTGATGAATAGGTTAAGCACAGCTGAGAATTAGCTTTCCTCTCCAAGAGCTTATTTGACTCGAGACATTTCTTAGATTTTTAAAGGTAAACTGATTTTCTTCAGCACTTGAGCAAATGATCACAGGTACTTAGGAACAGTCAGTGAAAACAAGATTTTGCTATTTCACTTTGCTCATTAGTTTTTCTCTCCTGCATTTTTGCAAGTGTACCAGTCTGGTTTTCTCTAACAGCAGCCTCGGAAGTGTTCCTATTTATTGTACCAATTTTTTCATGGTTAGTGTATCTTTATAAGACTGAAGCACAACATAATAATTCTGTTTTTAAATTGAACAGACTTTTGCGATGCTACAAAAAAAACACGATATCACAAGCTCTGTGCTTGACTGTATTAATTATATGAACATTTCTAAAACAAATTCCACTTCTCACATGAAATATGTATGTGCCTGTGTCTTCTTTAACTCCTCTTAATCGACTCTTTCCTTTTCTTTTAGTTTTGGAGTTGACTGTAACTAAAGATCTTTCTCTAGGGTTTACTAGACCTTTATTTGGCCAGAGAAGAATTCTCACCACGATGAAGCAGGCTATGAGTCGGAAACTAAATGTTTTGCCTTTATAGTACATTCATCTTTCACTGGCCAATCCTATAAATAGCCCCAGGTGTCTGAAAATTAGGGCTTCTTTAAGCACTCAGTTTTTTCCTCAGAGGGAAATCATTCCACTAGGAGTCCAATGTAAACAGTGCAATTCACAGGTAGATCCTGCATTCCTCACTGCTCATGCCAGATGAAGTAGAACATTTTGTTCAGTCTCAAAATGCACATAGGAAAAAGAAGAATGAGCCCCAATCTTACAGTCTTATGATCAGAACTTCTTCTGAAACAACATTTCATTTTGTTAGTTATTTCCAGACACAGGCACAGGAGTTGCATGGGGTGTGCCATTGTTAACCCAGGGATATTTTCTGCCAAGGAGCAAGAAAGAGACCCAAGAAATGTAGGAGCTGGTGTGAACAAGCAAGACTTCTTTGTGTTATGAGCCTCAAGTGCATCCTGTAATAACAAGGCTGGCTTCATGGTTCTAGGAGAAGCAAACCCACTGCTTCAAATACAAGTTGGAATGAAGATCATCTACTCTGTGCATGGTGCAATCAAAGGTGTCGGTTTCTCTGTAGCTATTATTTTCAATAGAAATTGCCTTAATAAGTAAATTGTCATTATAAGGAGAATCCATTTCTGTATTTGCAACTTGAATACCCAAGACGGAGAGCTGCATTTTGCTTGCAAGCAGCTGTTGCTGTCTAACCAGAGGATGTACTGCAAATATTTTAGCAAACATTTCTCCTCCTCCTCTTTTTCTCCTAGGACTGACAATGTTGATGCATGACTGGGAAATCTATTCATATGTGAAGAAACTCCCCATGTCAACCACCAGACAGCAGGCAGTACCATTTCACAAGAACATACATCAAATGTCACGTGCTAGATTTTAAACTTCGTTCTCTAAAACATTGACTAGATAGAGCAGCAGATAGGTGTGTGTTTTAGACTGTGAATCTTGGAGGTGACTGGGAAATCTGATCCCCAGTGACTGAACCTGAAACCCTAAGCTCACAGACCTGCATTATGTCTTCTCCCAGTACCTGTGAAACTCCATAGGTGCTCTGCTGGGAAAAGCAGTGCTTAAATTGGTGATACTTGATACAAGTAATAGGCTACCCCAGAAACAGACTTTTCAAAACTATTATTTTGAATGCTAGAAAATATTTTCTACTGAAAGCCAAGAAGATGGAAAGAATCTTAATCTCTTTTGGGGAAGAGGATGAAGAAGGAATTCTAAGCAAAGAGGCAACCCTACAAATTCCCTGGCTTAGGTCTACAGGGAAAAGACCAATCTGCAGGGACAGATCTTATAATCCCTGGTTAATATGATCCATCACTTCCATAAATATGGCTATGTAACTATCAGGGCAAAAAATTATTGTTTATTCTGCATTGTTACTTTTCAACATGAAGGAGGTGAGCAGGATGCAAATGGTGCCATTATACTATAGAATAGCTGCTGTTTGCTTATACTATATTTAAATCTAAACCTAAATTCTTCCTTAGCATATGCTCACATTCTTGTTCAGAGCTGGAATGTACTACATGATTGCTTACTTATTATGCACGTTAAATGAGAAGTAAATCAGACAACTTCACTGCAAAAAAGGATTGATTTGTTATGTGCAGAAGCATCCAGCAAGGTCCTGAGTACCTACAAAGTCAGCAGTCTGTCAGCTCTCAGTAAGTCAGGCCAGATGGCAGGTACTGAGCATTTTCTAGGAAATATTGTGTAATCCAGAATTACTGGCTGAATGAAAGAAATCAAGTGTCCATTGGCTCAGCTGACGTCCCTAGGCAGTTTGCTGTAAGATTAATTTCAAGATTTAATGAAAATAAATGGTAATGATCTAGTGGGATTTTTAATTAGAAAATATACGGTCATTCAGCACATTCCATTGAAGTGGGTGGCTTCAAAAAGTAAGTCAGAACAATCACTATATACACAGAGATACCCATCATGATTATTCTAGGAAGTTTTAGAGCTTCAAACTGTATTCATTAAACATTGTACCACAATTTTTCTAGGCGTTTGTGGCCAGATAGTGTGCATACATGCAAGATGTTCATAACCATGTTAGAATCTTTTATATCTTCATCTGATGGCACCTGTCATTAATATGGGGAAATAGCCCACTGAAATCGCATCTCTGTGTACAATACTAATGCATCTGTCAGTCTGGCTGATCAAGGGTACATGCTGGATCTTCATTCCTTGATCTCCATGTGTAACTTCTGCTTACTTCAGCACTCTGGATCTGGTTTCTTTGGTATGATTTCTATTACAGCACCAAGCATTTGGTGCTATGCCCACTTACTCCAGAAGAAAAAACTATCCTTGCTACCACGTCTTTATTTCTCAGAAACTCTCTCACTTTCTCAGCTTGAATGACTCACATTGGAAACATTGTGTTTGTGGTTTCTTCTTGGTGCTCATTTATTTTTCTCTTATGCTATTCAGAGACTGAAAAGAGGCTAAGAATGTTTGTGCTTTTTAGATATGGAATGATCCTGTTTGCTAATAAGATCCCAGGCAACTCTTTGAAGTGTTAGATTATGTCTGAGATTTACTGTTTAAAACTCCAGTCCCTCTCTTCTTGGTAGTTCCATGCAAACCTAAAGCTCTGCAATGAACATTTTCAATTTTTTAAAATTTTTGCTACCTGGTAAACTCTCTGATAAATTCTTTATCACCTTGGGTAAACTAGAAAGTTTGCTCTTTTGAGATTAAGAGATACTGAGCTCACCTAACGACGGTTCATCAGCAGTTTCACAACAACAAAAAAAAAGTAAAAAATTGGTAGTAAAATACAAAACAAAGAAAAGAAGCAGCAGTATGAAATGGGAAACTTCTGGTCTTCTAGGACAACATTTTAACAATCTTAGAAAAGTAAAGTTCTTATAATTTTCTTCTAAATGTAACATTTTTATTAAAGACACTCCTTTCTTATTATGAAGTAGGTTTACAAGCTGAAGTATAAATGTAAACATAGATAACATATCTCACAAATGTGATTTTCATGGCTGAGTAGAAGGCAGAGGAGAAAGTGTTGAATGACACTGGATGACTTGAAATATGTCTAATTGTAAATGGAATAACTAACCATGAAAGGATGCTTTCATGCAAGAAAATATCCACAGTTACAGTCCACATGTAATCTGAGTTCTAACTCTGTTTCCCTTTTTACCAGGAAATACATTTTATCTGCTACTTTATTTAGTTTATTATTTATTATTTAGTTTATTACTTAGTTTATTAGCTGATTAATATTTAATGCAGCACGAACCCTTTAATGATGATAGAATTTATCTTGAGCACTAGGACTACTGTGATGCAGAGGTTTCCATTTGGTTTTCTCCATATGGCAGGGTTATAGGAAAAACAAGTGAAAGAGTTCTTGAAAGAGTGGTTCTATTTGAGTGCCTTGTCAGAACAGGGCTTGGAAACATAAACCAATACACAGTAGGCTATTACTGCATTTTTCTTACAGGTGGCTGGAGAGTAGGGGAATGGGCTTTTAAATGACTCGTACACAAATATGTACAAATGAATGCGCACAATCTCATTAGCCAGAAACTAGTTAGTCAGATTTGCAGTTAACCTAAAGCAGTCTTCCCAGCTACTTCTCCAAATCTGTAGACTGGATCTTTGCTTTGTGAACAAAAATAGGTTACATTTTTGTGGGGGAGGATGGACAAGTTTTGCAGGCTCAGTCAAGCTGTGAATACTAACTCACGAGTGTAGCCTATATGTATGTTTTGCAAGACTATCTTTCTATTTATTTGTGGGCAAAATTGTTTTCTAATTCATTGCTGCATCTTTTTCCTAAGATTTGGATTTGATATTTTGTTCTGCAGAGACACCTTTGCTATGGAGGACTGGTGAATCTTTGGAAAAGGACAGTCATATCAAAGTATTTCTGTTTAGGCTGATGATGAGGGACACATCTTGCTCCTGGTAGAGTGTTGCATCTTCAGTACTACTTTAGCTTTACTTTTTAAATTTCTGAAAAGGCAAAATGGTCATTTTTAAACATTGCAAAGTGAAGCTATTCATGATGCCTCATTTTTTCATGTTACTTTATGGATATGATAAGGTCTATAGAGGTTATATTTTGTTTCTTTTATCTATGCATGAGCATGAGTAACACGGAGTAACTACCACGCCATCAATATCATCATAAAACCAGCAAAATATAGTCATCATCTACTAACAAACCTTTCAGTTCTTTCCATTCAGAAATTTTTTTGACTTTCTTCACAACCCTTCTGCATCCCAAGGGGTGCTTTCTGAGCCTATTGGATGCTACAACATTTCCTTTTGCTACTTCTGGCAACCTCAAAACATGCCTGTGCACAAAGGCTGTTTTTCATGCTTAATGAGGTACTATGATTATACTGGAATTTCTAGTGTTTGCTATAGTGTTAAAAAGTCATCTTATCTGTCATTGTAAATGATCTGTACTTGCAGAAGTAAATATTTTCTCTAAGGTTTCAGTCCCCTAAGAGTAAATTTGAAGCTGACTAGTGTTCAGATGCACTCCAATGTGATTTATGATTACTTCCTGAAGCACTCTACAACATTCTTCTGACAGAGACAAAATTTTAGCTTCTGCCATGTGTCTTGACTAAGCCATGTGATTATAGTCCCCTACATGACTCTAGGTAACAATAATATTTATCTCATTACCTTAATAATGGACACTATAAATGCTGCATTCTCTGCATATACCATTTGGTCCAAATTCAACAGGCCTCTGGAGTCCAAAGTTTATCACTTGGTAAGAAGAGTGCGAGGGAGATAAAAGCACTGGGCTGCATTATATGAGAGGTGCATCCAAACACCAAGAGCTAAATTAGCCCTGGAGAAGGAGAGTGCAGCTGACTGCTGTTCACGGAGCCCACAGAAAGGGTGCAAGGGAAGGGTGGTGGCCCTTGCAAAGAGGTGAGCTTTATCTGAGTTATCTTATTTCCACATCAGTTAAATGAGGAAAATAAAGAGCTTTTTGCACAGTGGCATTGTGAAATAAAGGTATTAGTTTCTTTTAAAGTACTCGTAAATCCTCTGATTGAAGATACTGTTGAAGTGCAAATTATTTATTATGTCTACAAATTGCGTGCACTTCTGGTCTTGGCTTGCAAAAAATAAATGATGTGTTACTAGGGCAGGCCAGATAACAGATTTTAAAGGTGTAAAATGAACAAGGCATGCAGTCTTTAATTTATGCTAAAATAATACCAGCCTGATTTTGCTACGTGCTTTAAAATGAGTGAGTGATATGATGCTGCAATATTTTATGCCTGTAAGATACTTGTCTTTTTGATCTTTGTTCCTAAAGTATTTGGGGTTTGGTTTCGGTTTGTTTTTGGTGGTGATGGTTTGGGGTATTTTTGGTAAAGAAAAGCTTCTCAATCTCTCCCTGTTAGCACAGGCAGTTAGTTCTTAATACTGCTTTGAGCAAACATCAACAGGTGCATCTTCCAGATTTCAAATTTGTTGTGTGTGGTATGGACTACTTTGGTTTTGTGGTAAGCTAATCACCACTGGGAGAAAGACTAACCCAGTCCCACCTGATTAAAAAGAAGTTTTCATGTAATACCTTTTAAAGATATCTTTCTGCATGTGAGGGTGTAAGGAAGTCCAGTAATCTGGGTAAGCTGAGTTGTAGAAGAGGAAATGGCAGGTTCTCTTTGCCAAATGTGTTTCTTTTCTTCCTACAGTGCAGACATTTTCCTACAAACATTCAATCGTTTTTTAATATAAACTGTGACCTGCTTCTTCTCACATAAGTCATAGTAACATATCCCCACTTTCACTAAGGTTATAGAGATGTCTGAAGTACAGAAATTTCTCCTTAGTTTCTTCTAGAATCTCATAACTGAGCAGGGAACAGGCAAGTTCTCAAATATCATAAAATAACTAGCAATAAGAATAGCAAAGCAGAAACATACGCATTGCAGAGAGCATAAACAACAAGGACACAGGAGTCATAGGTACTCGAGAGTGTGAATAGGCACCAGGAAGAAAGGTGGTGTGCATCTTTGGACAGTAGCTACTGTGTCGTTGTCTCTGTAAATTGTTCTCTTAATAGAGAATGTGGGGATGGTTAGTTTTGGTTTTGCACGCTCTCACGCTGCCACTTAATATGTGACATAAGTAACTGAAAATCAAAGAAAACAGCTTACTAGAGTTAAGCAAAAGACTTTTCTAGTGTGAATCTGATCCAGCATATTGTGAAGTCAGACCATGTCCTTCCATTTGCCAGCCTTGGCAAAGAGCCTCAGTGTATATTTCATATCATGACCCCACACATGAAACACTGACAGAAATGAAGATTCTGTTTAAAGATAGTATCAGCATTCCTTGGATACACTCTAAATCTTAAGAAGCAAACTCAGCATGCTGTTTGCTGAATTATGCCACTTGTTCATATGTTTCGACACAAAGTAGACCTTGAAAAACATAAACTGTTTCTTTTTAAGGTGTCTTAGGAATTTATATACTTTACAGAAAGAGTAAACTTGACAGGATGTACTCTTTCATATATTTGAATTGCAATAATGTTAAGTTATCAAAAGGAAACAGAAGAACCAGAGGTCCCAGGACCCGCTGAATTTTTCAGCCTCTCCTATGATACACCTTACTAACCGCCAGCAATGCCGCCTTTTTAACTTAAATCTTGGTAACTCCAGAAATTAAAGAGATTAATAAACAAAGAGGAGTGGGGGATATCTGCAGGTCTCAGACATTGCCTGTTTCTCTTTCAAGAGAACCTTCCTTCCTCCATACAGCTATCATTTGCAGAGCAGTTCAATTTTTAGCATGCAGCAGTAGAAGTCAGTGGACAGCTGCTGGAGGATTGTCAGGGTATCTAAGCACAGCACTGCCATGGTTGCAGATTTTGTCTGCCTTCCTGCTTCTGGCAGATGTGCAACTCCATCTCTCTGTCCAAGTTTGGCAGCCAGCATGAGGATTCAGCAGTTCCTGTGCATTTCAGCCATAATAGGGATATGAGAGAGGTGACAATAACAGACTGATCTTTGCCTCTTGATCCCTAAACATACAGGATCAGGGCTAAGTTTGTATTTCCATTCCTCAGTATGGAACAGTGTCCAGCCACTCTACTAGATACTGTTACACAGAGCTCCCAAGTATTTTTGTTGTTGTTTCCCAGTAGACTACAGCCTTTTGTCCCTTTCTTCTGGGAAATCAGTCTTAGTGCTTTTTCTGGCTCTAGGATTAGGGAGTATGGGATTTCTTCTTACAAAGTGATTTGTGCAAGTTAAAAGCTAGCCTTGGCACCAACATGTTTAAACACTCTTTAGTCTCCTTGACTTTTCTCATCATTTAGATTATGCAAATTCAGGTTCCACAGGCTTTCTTTTGAGCCACAAATTTATGCAAATATTTTTTGCTTTTCTGGGAGTTAACTGTGTCCACCTTTCTCAGATTTTCCATTCATCTTTTGCAACTCGTCGTGAGAACTTCTTGGGGCTGCCTTGTAATCATTAACTGTATGGCTACAGCCACTAAACAAATACCATTATGGGCAAAAGCAAATCCAAATGCTAATCAAATGTGCAACCTTAAGATGTCAGTATTGTTTTTGGAGAGTTTCTAAGCACTGTAGAGATGTCATGACGTTTTTTGGGGGATGGGTTTTTTTTGAGGGGGGAGGAGCGGCTGATGATGCTTCTTTTTTTTGGAAGGGCTCCCACATATTATTTTTGTGGGATGAGAGGGCAGCATCTAAGCATTTGATAGTTTAAACAAAGGTTCTGTCTTATAGTTGAGAAAGAATACAGCAGCACTTGGCAAGCATAAATACTAATAAAGTTTTCTGCATAGCTCTTATTTTGCTGTAGAAAAGTTGACTCAGTGATTTTGCTGTTTAAGATGTCAGCATGGGAAAACCTGAGAAGTGGGTCTAAATACTTTTTCCTGTTCATGTTTTGTGCTCCATCAAGGATTGTATTACCCTCAGGAGCCTGCTTTTCATTCACAGACAATGTAACGGTATCTATTATACTGTGGAGGAAGCAAGCCTCCGTGGAGATTTTCATAAGCGCTATTCTTATTTTACTAGAGGCAAGAAAGTGCTTGCAGGATTTTTGGAAATTGGGTGCTTTCTTATTCATATATGTCAGTACTGAATAGTCTTTGAATTATGGAATTTTTCTGCTGCTTTTTGCTTTTTGGGGGGATAAGATATTAAGACATTTTTCAAAGATGCTTGTAGAAATTGTATGCTGAAATTTCCAATAAGTTTTTGTAGGTGAATATGGCCAGCAGGGACAGATCCCTTGTTTATCTCCGAGTGAGCACACTATTCTAGTGGAGGGAGAAACAAAGAGAAAGGAAGAGATGGATCATCCACATTTGCCATGAAATGGTTAAATCTCACCTTCTCTGAAGCAGAACATCTGGAGGAGTTCTGCCAGAGGTGCCATAGGGACCATTTTCTGTCAACTGTGACATAATTTGCAGTGAGGGTGAGTACTCACAGATATTTTTACCAGCAGAAAAAAAAATAAAAGGAAATGCGGGAAAATGCGGGATAGATGAGTGGACGGTGAGGTGGGTTGAGAACTGACTGACTGGCCAAGCTCAGAGGGTAGTGATCAGTGGCACAGAGTCCAGTTGGAGGCCTGTAACTAGCGGTGTTCCCCAGGGGTCTGTGCTGGGCCGGGTCTTGTTCAATGTCTTCATCAACGACCTTGATGAGGGGATAGTGTCCACCCTCAGCAAGTTTGCTGATGACACAAAGCTGGGGGGAGTGGCTGACACGCCAGAAGGCTGTGCTGCCATCCAACAAGACCTGGACAGGCTGGAGGGTTAGGCAGAGAGGAACCTGATGAGGTTCAACAAAAGCAAGTGCAGACTCTTGCACCTGGGGAGGAATAACTGCATGCACCAGTACAGGCTGGGGGATGACCTGCTGGAGAGGAGCTCTACAGAGAGGGACCTGGGGGTCCTGGTAGACGACAGGCTGGCCATGAGCCAGCAGTGTGCCCTGGTGGCTAAGAAGGCCAATGGGATCCTAGGGTGCATTAAAAAGTGCATTGCCAGCAGGTTGAGGGAGGCGATCCTCCCCCTCTACTCTGCCCTGGTCAGGCCTCAGCTGGAGTACTGTATCCAGTTCTGGGCTCCCCTGTATAAGAAAGACAGGGACCTCCTGGAAAGAGTCCAGCGGAGGACCACAAAGATGATAAAGGGCCTGGAGCATCTCCCTGATGAGGAGAGGCTCAGTAAGCTGGGTCTGTTCAGCCTAGAGAAAAGAAGGCTGAGAGGGGACCTGATCCATGTTTATAAATATCTTAGTTGTGGGAGGCAAATGGAGGTGGGGAACCTCTTTTCGGTGGTCAGTGGGGACAGGACAAGGGGCAATGGCCTTAAGCTGGAGCACAGGAAGTTCCGCACCAACATGCGGAAGAACTTCTTCAGGGTGCGGGTGACGGAGCACTGGCACAGGCTGCCCAGGGAGGTTGTGGAGTCTCCTTCCCTGGAGATATTCAAGACCCGCCTGGACGCCTACCTGTGCAACCTGCTGTAGGGAACCTGCTCTGGCAGAGGGGTTGGACTCAATGATCTCTTGAGGTCCCTTCCAACCCCTGCAATTCTGTGATTCTGTGATTCTGTGAAATGTTGAATACTCCCAGCTGCTAGGAAAATCAATGTGATCTATGTTGTGTACCTTGTAATATGCTCTAGCAAAGCTAATCCTTTCAAGAAAATCAGATCCACTCTCAATTAAAATGGACACCTACAATTAATGTACTTTTCTGGACACTTTCATTTCACCATGACCTATCTCTCCCTATCTGTTAGATAAGGAAAATAACAAAACTTAATCAAGATTATAAGGAAAAAGCCAGTGCTTGCAAAGCTCTTGGATAATGTAGTGAGGAAAATTACAGAAAAATCTATGAGGAAAATAATGATTCTGCACAAGGATCGAGAAGAGTATAATAAAAAGCAGAGTTGATGACTAACTACAATTTCAGTGACTGTCATCCATCCTGTGATCTAGAGAAGATAGACTGTCACAACCAGGAAGACGCTGTAGGATTGTGCTGTGAGAAAATATTCAAAGGCAGAGGAATTGTCCTTCTGTCATGTTAAAATCTTATAGTGGCCAGCAAAAGAGAGTTGCTTCAGACCTCAAGAAGCTCCAGCTTCAGGAATGAGGAATCCAGCCCAGGATCCTATATGAGCTTTCCTAAGTGAGATGGCAAAGTATGATGTCATTGAATGATCCACATGCTGCTGTTTCACAGTGAGTGGAAAAACCTTGACCTCACAGAGAAATTTCAAACCCTTGCCATTGCCTTTTGGTGAATGTGTCTGGACAGGATATGTATGTAAATATGACCACTGTAAATGGACCATGAGCTCGAAAGAAATGTAGTCATTGGAACTGACTGGACCACTTCGCGCTTCACTCAGTAAAAAAGACGAATAGATTACATTCAAAGACTGCAGAAGGAAAAAAGTAGCCCTTCCTGCTTATAGGATTCATCCTTAAATGCCAGCAATGATTTACAAATGAAAGTATATTTTAATGGTTTGTTTATATGTAACTTGAAACAAAAAGCTTTTGAAACAGTAGAAAGGGGAGGCAGAAAGACAGAGAGCCATGCCTGTATCAGTTCTTCCTCCTGACATCAGCAAAGGTCAACAGACTTGCCTTTCTGAATATCAGCAACAAGAAAAGTCAAGCTGCGATTTTGTTAGGATATGCGGAAGAAGTAATTTATAGCCTCTAGTGATGCATATTTTATCGCATGCTGGGGAGAAGCTGCCATAGCCCTATCGCACTATGATGCATAAAAGAATTCATTTAACACGTACCAAAAATAAAACAGAGCTAATTAATACTCTGGTATAAACATCATGCTGCAAATTTTAGTCAGAATGAAGGATCAAGTAAAAGCTTTAAATAGAAGTGAAATAGTCCAAAAATATATTTGATGGTACTGAGGAGTCAGGTGTGTTTCATGTGTAGCAAAAATAGCATGATATTTGGAGAAGGCACAGACTTGTCAAGTACAGGGCAGAGGAGCAGACTATGCCTCATACTCAGGGTACTGATCATGTACTAGGACAGGGTTTGCCAGTCATCAACTTGTGCAGTGACATTCACTTCAGCTTTTTGATGTTCCCTCTTCATTTTGCTTTGTCTGTTACAGAAACATATGTGGGGAACAGCTCCCTGGCAAGTCTCCAGTTGCATTGAGTACTGCATTGCTTCTCATACAGGGAGAGATGTAAAATTACCACTTTGCCCAGGGTGGAAGGAGGGGTAGAAGATCAGTGGTTATTGCAGGGGATAGAGTTCAATTATTTTTTCAAGGATCATGCTACCAATACTGCCATTTACCTCACCAAGTCATGATGCCACAAACCTTTCAGATTTCTGAATCTATTATTTCAGAGACTATAAACACTGATATTTTCCTGAGGTTGAAATTCGTCCTTCGGGGTGAGCTTAAGTGTAGTCCTTTTGACATACACATACAATGCCTACTTGAAGTAGAAAGAGAAGAAAAACAGGAAGGAACAAAGTATGAGTGTCAACATTTCATTTCTATACATGCAGAATTGACTGTGTGGAACAAACATTCTCAAAAATAAAGGCAAAATTTTGGTCCATACAACCAGAAGAAAAGGTTGTTTCTGACCTCAAACTTTGGAATTGGTTCAGTTCTGTACATTTTAATAAACATCATTGTCATTAAGACATAAGCTGGAAAGGTTATATGGTTCATTTGTTGTGTCCAAGTAATGCTGATGAGAGCTTCACAAATATGCAGAGGAGACAAAAGACACAAAGGTTTCAGTATATGGATGAATTATTCTCTCATGAATTGAATGTCAGTCATTCTGGCCTATTTTTGAGCCATTAAAAAGCAAATTTTATGCTTCCAAGTGCCTTTTCTGCTCAGAGAATTCAAAACCAGCTGTATTTTTTAGATAACATATATATACAATTGTTCCCAAATGGAAATGAATTGGTTTTCCCTATCTGGAAAAAATATAAAATAGAGTGGGTGCCTTCACTTATAAAAACATATATTGCTCATGCTTTTAATTTTACATTATATGTATATACTGGCTACAAATTATTGAAGGTTCCTTGAAGGATCAAGGCCTTTTAACAGACCATTTCTGGCACCGTCAGTCCTAATGAATTAATAAAAATCAAAGGAATTGACAGTTGTTTATGTTTTTACATGGCTCTGGCAATATTCTTCCTCCTAAATGCTTTGCTAATACAGTTATATCTTGTGGCCGTGGTCATCAAACATTACACCTCTGTTTTGAGACATAAGGAATGCTTAGTGAGAGAATCCTGAGCTTTGTAATAATATGACCTAGATACATTTGAAGTATTAATTTCCGAAAGTCATAATTTCTTATTTAGCACTCCATGTGTTTTTTTGAAGCAGGTTCTTTTGTTGATATTCCTTTGCTATCATTTAACATAGCTTAAAAATCCATTTGTATTTTATACTTGCCTGTAATCAAAATATTTACATCTATTTGGAACCTACTTTTATAAATACTGATCTCCATATGGAAGATCAAAACATAGTTGACAGAAAATGCCAAGAGGGTTTCTTTCATTTGTTTCTTCTGGATTCCTCCTTCAGAGGTCGAAACCTTCATTAGTACCAAAGCAAGAGAGAATTGGCTCTTTTGCATAATATTTGCACAGAAGCCCTGTTTTCATAACTGACTTCAAAGGGTGCCTCTACCAACCCTCTCTCAAAAGGATTCTGCCTAGCTCCATATCAGGATGGAACCTCTCCTTTGGGGAAACATGTTTGCCCAGGAAAGGATGGTGCACCATTAGCCTCTTCCCCACAGTAAATAACTGGAATTCTGAGAGAACAGACTGCGTTTTCCCTGCCTAGCCATACATACACTGCCATTCAGATTGACTTTACTGTTCAGAGACAGGGCAAGGGCAGGAACATGTGGGAAATAAAAACTTTTCTCCAGAGCCTATTCTCCAGGCAATAGCAACCTGAGCAACATTTTATTTAGTTTGAGACTAGTATGTGGTGTTTACACAGTATGAAGAAGACACTGTCCATCTGAGTCCAAGCATTGCATTAGGGATCCCTTATTTAACTCAGCGTAAATGAGTTAAACAGTTAGAAGGGTCATTTGATATTGTGTTAGTTTATAATATTGGAAATGAAAATGCTATATTCTCAACTTTATAAACATTTTAGGGAGCCATCTATCATGCACAAGATGGCAAATTGTTTGGCTCAGCATGCGAGGGCAATGAGTTTATCTCAGCATCACTGATTGAATTGGTGGTTTGGGACTGATTAGTCTGAGCAATCCGTTTGCAGATTTGAATGAAATAAGTGATTTGTGACTGAGGGAGAGAGCTACATCAATAATGCAATTCCCTACAGCAAAAATAAGTTAACACAGAGGCAGTGGACTTATCCTAGACTTACTTTATCAGACCATACAATGAATGGAAAAAATGCTAATACATTCTAGGTGACAGCTGTATTTCAAAATAAACTCCAAAATAACTATTAAGGGTTGTGACATGATATTAAAGTGAGATTTGTTGCTCAAGTGAAGATAACATACAAGTCTTTTTATACTCCAATCAAAAAATACTGTGCTTTGGAGTGTGGCAAAACTCACTTGCCTGGATTGTTAATGAATTAGAACATCTTTGACTATAGGATTAAAATGTGGAGAATGTAGTGTTAAGAAAGAAGACATGTTAATTAATGATATGTCTTCCTCAGAATATATTGCTTTTCTGCATCAGCATTATAAATAATTGAGTAACCTCTTGAGGCAATCATCCAGAGACTGACAGCAGCAACTTGAAAAAAATTCTGAATAAATGGCCAGAGTAAGTGGAGTGCAAATGTGCAATTGTAAGCCAAAGGTCAATAAAGCTAAATGCAATACAGGGTTCAGTCCTTCTGGTCTGCTTTGTCAAAATTCATACCATTATTCTGCAGTGATTGGTGTTGCTAGAAGATTAAAGCATATTTGACCTCCTCCTACTTTCAACATACAATTTTAGATTTAAAATGCCAAAATATTTTTGGCTATTAAATAAAATTATCCTGGAAAGAGTATTAATTGAGTCAAATCTTTCTCACTGCCACGAGTCATTTCCTTCACATTATCATATTGCATGTAATTATGTTTTTCCCAGACATCAAAGGGTTAAATTATATTTATACATAAAATGTCAACACTGATGCCCAAACAGCAGGGACTGTGATTTTGAATTGTCAAAGAGGATGCTGTACACAAAGAACAAAAATAACCCTCAGAGATCAAATGATTTCAGAAAAGTTTAGGTTAAGGTAACATCCCTTTTTGGTTATTTTTTATTGACTTTAACAGATGAAAGAGATCTTAAAAATATGAAGCTCCCGTATCTTTGACAGCTGAATTGTGATTCTAATACTGTCTCCATCCATTTTAGGGAGAAAGGTAACGAAAACAACAGTATGTGTCTTGCCAGACAGCTGCTGGCTGGCTGTGATGACTGCTTAGATCTAGCCCCAGCCAGCACTGCCCCTCACCCTGTTGATGTGCCAAGGAAGAGAAAAAAAAGGGTCACATGACTGCCTCCACAAGGATCAGAGATGCTCAGATTACTGCAGTGAGATTTCCCATATAAGCCATGGTAACGCTGGGATGGGAGCGAGTGTAAGGAGTATGCAGACATTGCACTCTCTCATCAAAACACCTCTTTATCACTTCTCTTGTTAATAGCAGTTTTCCTCTGTCATACTCTTGCTTTATATATTAGAGAGGAAACATATATATATATATACACACGTAATGTTTTATAGAGAGAAAGAATATTTCCACATATGGAAAAATTCATTGAATTCATGGGTTAAGGAGATAGGTAGCCAAAAATGAAGAGACAATGTCAGAACACTTTCTAGTTGTTATAGGCAGAAAACAGTAAGAGCATGGCCATAGCCTCATGGGAAGGAAAGGCAGGTGGAGCACCTTGGCACAGTAGTACAGAAGATGAAGCAGCTCCTTTGTCAGTGCTAGAATATCGGAAAGGAGGCACAGGAGGGCAGGGCAGGTGAGAAGGCAAAGAAAATACATTATACAAAACAGTAAGAAAAAACTGAAGTTGCTGTTGCAGAGAAGCTGCAGCGGACTTCTGTCTCTTGATGAGATCTCAAATCTTTTCCACTGGAGCACAGGGGAGTGATTTGTCTCCAAGAGCTGTCATAGGAAATCTGGCAATCCTATTGCAGATAAACCTCAACTGCTGATACTACTATTTCCGTTCTCACTTGGGCATAGTCCAGCAAAATGACACATGCTGGAGAAAAGTCAGCAGTAGTAATCTGCCAGCTCAAAAAACCAAAGAGACTCTTGGGCATTGCAAAGGGATTGTCTTGCCTTTCTTTGTCATCTCCTGCAGAACCAAATTATGTGATTTGAAAAGACCAAAGACTGCTTCAGCACAATGAAGGGTTAAGGTGTCGTTGGTTACTAAACTGCAGCTGCATGTCTCACCTACACAAGATGGGTGCGCAAATAGTACTGGTGACTTAAGCAGAGGCTTCACATGAAAACAAAAGGGGAACAATAGATATAGATAGGTGGCATCTTGGTCTATCCATGTACAAAATCACAATCTTGACTGTAGGCAATCAGTTTCAGCATTGCTTAATTCACTGGAATGATTCATCTTCTTAAAGATAAGCACATGCCTGTGTGCTTTGCTGCATGAGGTGTATTTAAGCAATGCGTCTTCGGTTATTCTGTTTACATTGATTAAAACGATAGGTCGCTTGAGTGAAACAGAGCTTTACCAAGAGGAAAAATAAACTGGAGCACAGTGTGAGTAAAAGCTTATGAAGTTATTTTTTGCATAGCAGTCAGTCAGTTTGCTCAGTATCTCTTGGAATACTCTGTGGCAAACCATGACAAAAATCATTGCAGAATGTCTGGTTGCTGAAGTATTTTATCTCTGAAATTTTTTTGCTGTATGGCCCCCGAGTCTCAGGCATCTCTATCTTGGGAACAAGTTAAAGAAAAACTAGCAAACAGTTATGAAGCACTTGCCTTATATTCAGTCTGTCCTTCTTTCTGTTTTATTTCTTTCCAGTGTTTCTAGGGAGTGTTTTGGAGGGGAGAGAAGGGTTTTTACTGTCTGCTGTGCTAGGAGTCCTGAATACTAGCTGTTTCCAGACACAACAGGAAGTGTTTTAATTACTATTTGAATTACTGTAATTATTACTTTGAATTATTTAATTATTGTTTGAATTATTTATTGTTTGAATTACTGTAAAATGTGAAATTGGTGTGACAAGTATATTTTACACTCCCCTTGAATCAGATGGATGAGTGCAAATAAAATTTTGCAAGAACCTCGTATCTGAATGTTTAAGTTGATTGCAATATGAAATATACAGGAATTTTACTTATTTGAGCAACGCACAAATGTAGCAAAAGTACTTTCGCCATTTTCAAAAATCAGGGCGTTTCAGTCACTCTGCTAGAATGATGTTGAGCCCTTAAAGAATGCTATATAATATATGCCGTGTTTGATGGTTTTCAAAACCTCTCAGGACCTATTACCAGGAGGGGAGGAAGGAAGATCTCTAAGGAATGTGTTACCTAAGACCTAGCAGTCTGAGCATAAGGAATGGGAAATTTACTTCTGTTCTGTGACTGATTAGTTAAACAATCTCAAGTTCTATTGCCTTTTTCTTTCCCTTTGTTTCCCCTGTGATGTTGGGCAATCATGACCTCTTGTCAATCTGTCAGTGGCTACGAACTGTAGGCTGCTCTTGTATTTTTTTCCCTCCCTGTATTAATACTGCCTATTAGTGTAGTCTATCCAATCTCCGAACCTTTCAAAGTATTTTTTTTGCACTCTGAAATCTATTGTTTTTGAGGGTAACCACCAAAATGATATTGGTGATAATCTACATGCAACCCTTCATCCAGGTATGCCTTCCCCAGAGGAGAGTTGTCTCATCTGCTGGTCGACTTCATCACTTTCATGGCAGAAATTACCACAGAAAAGCGAGAAAGGAAAAGCTGACAACAGCTTCACTGCCTCCCTCCTGCAGTGTCTGCTACATGTTTAGTTCAGCTTTGCGTCTCCACTGGTTGTACCTTCGCTCAATGCTCTTTCTCATGCTACCCCTGTGAAGTGAAGACTGGCACGAATGCAGAACATCCCATGTCTGTTTTTAGCACCCCTGGCTAGTCACAGAAGCACTTGAGACTTTGGAATTTCAGTAGGGCATGCATTGCACGCTGTGGGAATCTGCTGTATCAGTCAGTTTCTCTTAGGAAAAAACCTGTTAGGCAGCATTTGTTCTTTACCAGCATGCAACAGGGAAGAGTTTCAGGTTTAAGGCATGCCGTGGGATACTGTGAAAGAGTGTTCTAGCTATCATTGCATCATCATATTTGGGAGGAGAGGAACATTTGTAAAAACGTTCAGTAAAATTTCCCTTTATGAAAATGCAGGATGTATGTTGCATGTTATACAGTGAAATTTCACTCTTGTTTGCAAAACAATAATGGTGAGAAAGCAGCCATCTGTTGAAGCAGCAACTTCTAAATCTGCCTTTGTACCTTTACATTGCAGGAAACAACCACAGGACACTACAGGGTTCATAGACACCAATGCACCCTCTATTTCAAATGTCATGTTTGAATGCCTCAAGCCTAGTTGTTGTTTTAGCTGTCATAAACCATGTGGAATGTTGACTGAAGGTCTCATGGCAAAGGAGGATAGGGACATTGTGTCTTAAGTTGCCTAGGGCATAAGGGACAAAGATTTCCTTGTTTCAAGTAGAGTAAACTCATCAAGACCACATTGTTTCAAGCTGGGTTTTGCTCTGGAATCAGAAGTGATTAGAATGAGTGGAAGCACAAAAAGGCAAGTGATTTACAGCCCTGTGGGGAAAAAAAGCGTTCAATGCAATAATAAACCAAGAAACAAACCGTCTTTCTTTGACTATTTATATTCAATATTCATTTATATGAGGTGATTATTGTCATCACAGGTTTATAAGGAGACTGAATATTTTTCACTGCATAGTCAGGGTTTTTGGTGGTTTTTCCCTGCTGTGTTGGTTTTGGGGCTTCCTGTGCGTGTGTATGTGTGTTCTTTTTTAATATCTTTCTACTCATGAAAAGAAGGGAACAGATCTGAAGAAATACCATAACATGACTTCTTGATCTGAACCCTACAATGGAAGACAGAAAGTGTTCATTTATGACTCTTTCTGCTGTGATTAAGCACCTAATACTCCAGATGTCTTAGTTTTCAAAATCAATAAATTTCAGCTCTGCTGAACATGTATTTCAAAACATGCAAAATTCTAACTGAAGATCTAGTAATTTCAGCTGTAAATGACCCAGAACACTGGAGGCTTTGTGGCATTTGCCACACGGGGCAGAAATGTAGTGTCCCTACTGATGCTTTGTGCTCTGTGTAGCACTGTAGTCACACAGCTCATGCAGTTCCCAGGATCTAGCCCAGACTCAGCAGCCCCTTTGTGCACATTCAGCATTTCTCCCAATTAGACACTCGCTATCCCCATTGCAGCAGTTTTCAGTGTTGGACTGAGACTTTAGCAAGGCATATTTGAAAGGAGACATCTGTCCCTAGCACTTCAGTTAAAATGGCAGTCCTGTTTGCTGCTTGGGACGAATTATGTACAATATTATCAGCAACAGCATTAAAGCAATTTGCTACAGTTGCTCCTGGAGGTCAACCAAAGCAAGATTACATTTGTTTTCTGTCTGTGGCAACCATCTGCTTGCTTTGGAAGGCAGTCTGCAGATGCTTTGCGAGGTGCGGCTCTCCTGTCCTCGGACTTATCAGAGGGTTCATGCTGCACTGCACATTTCTACAGACCAAGCTCAACCCAGCCTTTAAGCTCAAACTTCTTTATCCAAAACTTAATCTGATTCTAGAAAAGAAAATATTCGTCTGGCTTTTCTGTGCATCCTTTTCTTATAACAGCATGCATGTGTGAATGTATTGCTTAATGGATGATATGTTATTTCATGTTTTCTATTTCTAAGGATGGACTACTTTTACAATAACACTGCATTAAATTTGTAGAAGTCTTCAAGCATCGTGAATCCTTCATTCATTTTCTGCACTGCTTGACTTTGTTGAGTCACTTGTAACCTCTAACCTCTCAAGAGAAAAATCCACTGTGTGGAACTGATTCTGGGAAGAGTGCAGGCAACATCTGCCTTCCCTTGGTAGTGCCTGGCTGGCTGCCCACTGAGAGCCTCAAACAAAGCAGAGAAGGTGCACAGCTGCTTTGCAGTGTCCAAACGCCTCCAAAGGCCACCAGAGCAGTACAGATTTGTCTTTTCTTCAGCTCTCCCAGCAGCTGGAATAAAGACATTCTGTGAGGTGGTGTGGGAGGCCAGCATCACCTGAGGATTTGATTCTGCAGACAGAGCTCTCTCAGGGTTTGGATTTATGGTTCCCACATGCTCTTCTGCCAACAGGAAGTTGCTGCAACACAGCCAGTACTCTGGATCTCCATTTGTGGCAGTTTATACCTTTGCAAACGAAGCTTGTACTCACTATCAGACCAAGCTGATTAAAAACCAGCTTGGGTTATGCCTTCTGTTTTTATCTCATGTTTTCATATGCAGGTCAGTCATAGCCAATTTACCATATTTCCTCTGAAGTTGTATTCACAAAAGAGTTTTGAGTTTTATTCACCCCTCCAAACACCTGGGGAG
>WBMW01005981.1:0-12971 GCA_013396635.1 Penelope pileata
CAGAAGCACCCCCCGCCTTGTCGTCTCCTCCACCACCTTTCTCCTTTCTCCTTTTCATCCTTTCTCCTTTCATCCTTTCTCCTTTCATCCTTTCTCTCAAAGTAGACAGTCACTCCAGCTTCTGATGAACACCAACCTCTGATGAGGAACTGGGGTAAACCCTCTGATGCTACCTCTCCCACTATCTACTCTAGTACTCCAAATACACACTTACATATATACACCTATATATACACTCCATGTATACACACCTGAATCCTATACACACCCTCATCATGATCTGCTTCATCTTCTGCAATACTCCTGATCCTCTCCAGCACTGCAATGGTGCTCAAAAATGCCATCAGGTCTTGCCTCTTTCTCCTGGCTGGCCAGACACTGGGTCTGCCTGCAGAGTGGTCAGGTAGCACATGTAGGCTCATCAAAGCAGCCAGCTGCAGGCTCACATCATAACTTTTTCCTCCCTGCAGCAAGAGACTCTCATTCAGGTTCCCTTCTCTATGCAGTTGCTAACACAAAACCAACTGTCATTTTAAAAGACCTCCCTTCCTCTGTCAAATCTGTCTAACATGGACGATTGTGCAAAAGTTATGGGAGAATGCTGACAGACAAAACAGCAATGTGAGATATTTTGATCAGGAAATCAAAGTAAATATAGATCATTTATTAATCTGACACTAAGCCAATTTTCTTTTTTTCTCATCTCTGTATTCCCACTGTATTTGAAGAATTCTTTGTTCATTTCAGCATTAAGTGTAATTCAGCTTTCAGTATTTCATTTTGTTCCTGCAGTTATTGATATAAGTTGCTTCCGCATATTTTTTGTAGATCTGCCAATCCCATTCTTTACTATGTCGTGTATGTATTTTTAACACTCTTCATTTCTTGCTTGAAATGTTTCTTGCTTGAGATTTCTTGCTTGAAATTCTGCTCTTTATATCACCTTGTTTAATCACGTTGGCCTTTTCTGACCTTTTTGCTGTTTAAATTTAAACAGGAATGGATTTCAATAGCAGTCTGTTCAAGTATTTCTTAAATATTTACCACTTCTCCTCAGTACATTTGCTATGCATTATAGAATTTCTATCAAAATCACCCAACGCACTTTACATTCTTTTAACTCAGCCTTTCCAGAGTGAAAAATAATAAAATAAATCCATACAACTCTGTGCATTTTTCCTTAAATGATTTCCTTCTTGAGATTTTAAAATTCATTAATGTATTCCTAAATTCTAATACTATTTGACTTGAATTTACTATACATTATGGTGCTAATTTTCAGTAAAAATCTAATTCTGCAAGTCAAAGAGTCAGAAAAATCTTTTTTTTTTTTCCCCTGATTATATCACTGTGGCTTCTAGATAATACACTCTCTAGTACTTTTCATGTCACTTGTTCTTTATGAAATATTTTTTCATGAAATATTTCTAATACTCAATATAATATATCAAATTTTATTTCAGTGTAGTTCTACTGTTCAGTGATTTTGTACCAGTATGAAACTGATAAGGCTACAGGTGACTTGAAGATCAATATAGAAGTAGGAAACAAAATCTACAAGTTAGCTATGACTCCTTTATAAAACTGCATCGTATTTTCCAATAATGCTTATTTTATGCTTGGATAACAAAGCCTATCTCATTCTCTGATTAGTGGAATATCTTCAGTTCATACACCACACAACAAGTTACAGTAGTCTGTAGAAGCAGACTACTATATGCAATTTCATATGTAACACAATTTCTCACTATGCGAAACTTTTATCTCTGAGCTTTAGCACAGATACAATGAGGAGCCATAGCTACTCGAGAGTAAGAGGAATTAGTGGTATTGTACATGAACTCCCATGATGATGTAGTATTTATACAATATGCAAATCCAAATTGAGCAAGTTACACTCGTTCCATTTTCATTCCAACTGAAACTCTCTTTTCTACATCCATAAAGTTCTACCCAAAATACCTGTTTTTTGTTTGGTTTGGTTTTTGTGTCCTGAATATTATGTATAATATTATATATGTACACAGGAAGAGTGTCCACAGATCCAAACCAGGATGGCCTTCTTTGGGTGCATCCCCTGTGAAGTAACTATGCAAATGTGCACATACGAGAAAAAAATGGACAAAAGAAAAAAAAAAAGAAGAAAAAAGAAGAAAAAGGAATGGAAAAAATCACAGAGCAAGGGAGTTGTTCAGTTTATCTCATTTTTTTTTCTTTTTTTTTCTTTTTTTTTTTCCCCCTATGCTCTTTCCAGGGTTTTACGTTCAGTAAGTATTTATAAGTCTGAGAGCTGGCTGACAAAGAATAAGGAAAGTAAGGGCAAATCCGAGATGTTATGAGGACAAATATCTTCTAGCCCAAGGATTCAGCTCCCCCTAAGTTATTTCTACCGTTCTTAAGAACTTTGCTCTGCTTGATAATTGAGATGTTATCCAAAACATGAAGTTTTTGCCATTTCATTTCCCAAAGAATTTCCTGTGTCAAAAAAAGTTCCCAAAATGGTAGTTCAAGAATATCTCATTAATGATGAAAAATAAAATGAGACTACAAGAAATTTTATCTTATGTCCAAGAGGAAACATTACATTTTTATGAATCCTTCCTACCAGGAAGAAAGTCAGATACAGTAAATTTTGGGAACCCCACAGAATCATGTCTGTTTTTTTTTCCCTCATCACTGTTCTTTGCTGGACTGCTAGGTGGCCATAAACTCAATTTTCATTTACTTTTAAAACTCGGTGACTGGGAACTTATTAAGAAGAAAACTTTCAGACAAAGTGAAATAAATTGTAAATCATCCCCCAAGATTAACTGTATTCTCCCAAATAGACCCCTATAAGTTCAAAACTAAACTAAACAAAAAAAAAAAAAAAAGAGGTTTCACAGTGAGAGGAAATGCTCCCTTTGACAGTTTGATTACAGTGTACAGCACTCACGGCACTCAAGAAGTAATTTGTGTGAATAGTTTTGCATACTAACAGTTTCAATTTATGCTGACCATTACTGAAATTCTCAAACTGTGTTACCCCAGCTCTTTTTATTTTCAGGGTAAGGCAGGTGGGCTATCATATACAGTCAAAACACAGTAGATAGATAGGAAGTTATTGACCTCCTGCCAACTGAGTTGCTGCATTTGCAGTTATCACCTACAAAGGGATAAAGATTGCAGTCCATGCCTTTGAATTAAATAACAAAAATTATTCTGCATTTCAGTCAATCTTCAACTACTAATTTTCTAAACTGCTTGGGACAGAATTCCTACAATGCAAGGCAACTTATGTGGTCTCTCCGAAAGTAATGCCTCCTATTTATTTGCATGAAAACTACAACAGCTCAAAGGACCACAATTATGCTATTTGATAGAGCAAATTCTAGTAACAAAATACTACCTTTTAACATTTTTAACTGTTTTTCACCATTATTTGATTTGTGTGAATGAACTGATCAAGATGCTCTTCATTTTGTAGCGTCGGAGCTGTGCACAGCCTTCCAGAATGTGACTTGTATTTCACATCTCTGTCGCCACTGTTGAAGCATAGCTTTCACTGCCTCACTGTGCGGACATCTGTTGTTTGGTGTTCACAAATGTTCAGCAAGTATCAGTGAATGTCGATGAGTAGCACTTTTTCCACATGGAGGAATTCAGTTCCACACCTGTGCTTCACCTGCACTTCCATGTCAGGCATCATTTTGTCGGATTGCCCCTCTGCTGACATCTGCTGCCTGGCAACAAAATGTAACAATATTGCTGGGAAAGTTCCCACCAACCACCAACATCTGTCTGTGCTGTTGTTGGCCAACATAATAAAATGGGAGGCATTACTTTCAGAGCAGCCCTTGTATATTCCTCTGGTTGAAAAAAAGTAGAGCCATCTTCTAGGTTTTACTGCTACACTGGCATTACATGCCACAAAACTATTTATCTCATCAGATACAAGTTTACTGGCAGTCACATCTATCTTTGTGGCATAGCACTATGTCAGAGAGAACATTAAGTGAAAGTGAAGCAGAGTGGGTTTTCATGCTAGACAGTGTGTGCTAGAAAGGATGAAGTGGCAATAAATATAGTAGATGAATAGATCTGGAAACGATCAATGATCCCCACTCCCAGCATAGCAGGATTTTCAACTTGCTTCTTAAAGCAGTTCATAAGAAGGATAGAGGGAGATAGGGGAAGAAGAGGAGGAGAGGATGAAAGAACCTCTCTTCAATATTTTTTGGTTCATACTGAAAGTGTTAGAAATCATAACACAGGCACCTATATAAGGAAAAATACTGCATACTCAGGGGTGTAGTCCTGAGGAGTGAACAAGAGTAAGCCAGCAGAAAAACAACAAAAACAATGACAAGACTGCATTGTGCATATTGTGTTTCCCCTCAACACTTGTTTTTGTCTTATTGTACTTTATTATATGCTAAAGTAAACATAGTTTTAATACTATCCAATTTAAATTAATGAAGTGAGGATACCCTAGAATATACCTTCAGATGTTTTGTTTACGTGTGAGGCATTGGAAGCAGACAGACGATATTGAAGAAGTATACACATTCAGGACATTCTATAATTCCAAACATTGTACAGAAGGAAATTATTTGAATGAAATGACAAACTAGGCAGGGTTGAAGGGCATCAGAATTGGTCATAATTGGTAGAAAATTCAGAACATGAGATTTTTGCAGACAGTTCTTGATTAGAAGTATGTTCTTTTGTACAAGATAAAGTCTCGTTTCACCTTGTGGTGATATATCTTTTGGAAGAAACTCAGAATTCTTCAGGATAAAATGGCCAAATAATAACAAGAGCACAAAAGACAGGGAGGATCATGTTCTTCTCCTTTGTCTGGTACATTGTCAACAATTTAAAGAGAATTTTACACCTCTTTTAGTATTATATATTAATTCAAATATCTTAAATTACTGCCAACTACACCATGAACATATTTTCAAAATATATATATCATTGTCTCCTCTTTATCTGTAACAGCTGTTCTTGACAAAAATTTTGTCATTTTTAATGAAATCACAGAAATTAAATAACATTTTCTTGAAAATTTTATCTTTCACTTAAAAACTGCTCATAATTCTACTTAAGAAAAAATTCTATTGATTTATTTGGAAAGTTTCCTGAAACGAGAGAATTATTTTATTACGCAACACCTAAAATTTTTAAACAAAATCATATTACAATGAAAATATCCATCACATATATTCATTAAATAAATAAGCTGATACAATCAATAGAATTGCCAAGAAAATAAGCATCGCAACAATCCCACTATTCACCAAAATGTGTTATTTAAATATTTAGTCAGTGTTTAACATGGCTCATTATGTGCTTTAGCAATATTGTATAATATGCATAATGCTAAACTATTGCCTTTGGGCATGGTATACAGTATTAAAATTCAAATATCCCTTAGGCAAAGAGGAGAATGAGATGATATAGGTCTTTCACATCTCAGCTTCAATTTGGAAGCTTAAGGATAATTAATGAGGGACTTAGAGGAACATATGGGGAATAAACAAGTAGTGACACAGTAAATAAAAAAGCATATGTGATAAGCCTCAGTTAGGCGTTGCCCTCCAGTGCTCCCACAGTATAATTAAGAAATCTTTGTGGAATTAGACTGAAAGGTTTTCCCAAAGCTTTTTTGTTTAATAAAATGTAATTTAAGACCAAAGCACAAAACATTTTTTAAACCTCCAAGTACTTTTTTTGTAAACCACATATACTAGGCTATGTTAGATGTGGTCTGCGTTGAAGGTACAGCATTTCTTATTTATTGTAATTTTACCAAGTGTTTTATTTTAAACAATTGACAAAGGCAACATTTTCTATAAAGAAAAAGAAAGAACTTGTTGTGTGAAAATAAATAACCTCACTAAATTTATGTCTACCACTGACCATGTAGCTTCTAAAGTAGACAAAAATTCAAATGCTGAGGTAACAGCTGTTTTTGTTTAATCTGCAAGATATATTCCTACAGACCTATTGAAATTGTGAGGCTTTATGAGTAACCAACCATGCTTGTTTTTTTATAAGAATAGTCTCAAAAGAAAATAAAGTCCAACTCTCAGTAAGGTTGTAGTCTGACCCGGCAAGCAGCTGTGCACCACACAGCCTTTTGTTTACTCCCTCACACCCAGTGGGATGGAGGAGAGAATCAGAAAAAAAAAAATAGAACTCATAGGTTGAAATAAAAACTATTTACTGAGACAGAAAAGGAAGAGAGGAATAACAGTAAGGATAATAATATATATATACAAATATATATATATATTTACAATACAAGCCACGCACAAGCAATTGCTCACCACCCACTGAACGATGCTCAGCCAGTCCCTGAGCAGTGGCTGCCCCCTCAGCCAATTCCTCACTGTTTTCAAGCTTTTTCCATGTGATGTCATACGGTACAAAATATCCCTTTGGCCAATTCAGGTCAGCTGTCCCGGTTCTGTTGCCTCCCAGCACCTTCTGCCCCCCCATCTCCCCTTCTGACTGGACAATGCAATAAGCTGAGAAACTGAAATGTCCTTGGCTCTGTATGGCATTGCTAAGCAACAACTAAAACGTTGGTGTACTATCAACATTGTCATTCTTCTAAAGCCAAAACATAGCATCATATCGGCCACTATGAATGAAAAATAAGCTCTGTCCCAGCTGGAACCAGGACAGTCAGAAACAGTAGCTCCTTGTGCAGCTTTATGTTACAGACTTCACTAGCAATGACACTCTTCAGGATGAAGAGAAGAAATAATTCTTAATATATAATGGTATGCTATTTAATGTTCCTAGTCTGGCGTTTTTAAATAGTGATTTTATTTTCCAAGAGGAAAAATCATTAGAAAAGTATCAATATGGACAGATATGTCCTAGACAGTGGAATTGAGTGCACCTTCAGTGAGTTTGCTGATGACATCAATCTGAGTGATGCAGTTGACACAGCAGAAGGAAGGGAAGCCATCCAGAGGGACCTGGACAGGCTTGAAAAGTGGGCTCATGGAAACCTAATGAGGTTCAACAAGGCCGAGTGCAAGGTGTGACGCTTGGGTTTGGGCAATCCCAGATATGAGTATAGACTGTGAGAAGAGCTCCTTGAGAGCTGTCCTGTCAAGAAGGACTTGGGAGTCCTGGTGTGCAAAAAGCAGGACATGAGCCTGCAGTCTGCAGTTATATTTCAGAAGGCCAACAGTATCTTTGACTGCATCAAAGGACAGGTGGCCAGCAGCACAATGGAGGTGATTATCCCTCTCTGCTCTGCCCTCATGAGGCCCCATCTGGAGTACTGCGTCCAGGTCTGAGGCCCCCAGAACACGAAGGTTGAGGAGCTAGTAGAGTGGGTCCAGAGAAGGGCCGTGAAGATGATCAAAGGACAGAAACATCTCTCCTGTGATGAAAGGTTGAGGGAGATGTGCTAATTCACCACAAAGAAGAGAAGGTTCTGTGGGGACACTATTGCAGCCTTCCAGTACTTGAAGGGAACTTACTAACATGAGGAAGACTGGATAAAATGTCAGTCTTCCTCCTGTTAATAGTAATAGAATAAGGGGGAATGGTTTTAAACTAAAAGAGCGGAGATTTAGATTAGATGTTTGGAGGAAATCCTTCACTCAGAGGGTGGTGAGGCACTTGAACAGGTTGCCCAGAGAAGTCGTGTATGCCCCATTCCCAGAAACATTCTTTACGAGGTTGGATGAGGCCCTCAACAAGATGTTCTAGTGCTTGGTAATGCTGCCTATGATAAGGGATTGAAACTGGAGGCACCTTCCACCTCAAGTCATTCTATGATTTTATGGTTCTATGAATATTTAAAAAGATAAAAAAATCATACTTTCAAGTATGTAGAGAAAGTTCTTCCATGGAAAAAAGCTCTAGCTTTATTACTGTTAAGGTATATATACCATATTTTTACTCCATAATGAAATAGAAAAGCATATATTTTAGAATTAAACCCGATGGTATTATTTAATATATTATAGTTGATATTATTGAGGAACTGGAATAGATTAAAAAAAGAAAAAAGGTAAAAAACAGGATCCAAACTGTGTAAGTCCTGGATAATCAGTGACTTCTGCTATGAAGGTGCAGATCTATGATTGCCTGTTAACAGGCACTTGCATAGTGGAAGGGGAAGAAAATATTGTATATTTCTTTTAAAAAGTATGTGTCTTAAAAACATCCAAGGGAAATGATTATACTTGTCTTATAGTTGTGTAAACATGTCATAATTGTCCTTTTCCATTTATTTATCACAATACAGATTATCTGAATAATTTTTTTTCTTTATTGAATATTCCAAACAATTCAATTATATATTTAACTCCGATAAATTTTCAAACTAGAATCAAACTCTGATAATTTTTCAAACTAGATTCAAAGATTTTATGTGTGAAAGCACATTATTAGTAAAAGCAAATAGTAAATTCTGTGACTGAACAGTTTCTATTGCTTTGAATGTATAAGATAAATATTTCTCCCAATGCCAACACTGTATTTTCTAAATCCAAGTTAAATACAGTTTAAAAATTGATTTGATTAAAATCTCTATTTCATCCACTGCTTGAATGTATTGCTTGCAGTAACTACTCTGGATAGACCTTATGGAGTAAGTAAAGGCTATCTTTTGGTACCTGTCAGAATAAGATGCTTAAATGAAGGAAACATGATGGGCCGTAACAGGTAGAGAGTGATGCCATTGAATTCTGAAAACTGGAATTGTGACTCTGTGAACTCGTACACAGCTCTGGAAAATAAGAAACTAGAAACTACAATAAATTAATATGCTTTGATCCCATTCCTCTGCACTAGTCATAGGCACTAAGAAAATGCAAAAGCATTTCCAGTTGTCAGGTACACTGAAGGCAGCTGTTGTACTACACTGCTTGTACTGTTGTGCTGCAACTGGGTCACTAAAGCAAAATTCACTAAGGGTCAGCCACTGATGTACTATCTTAAAAAAGTGTTTATTCAGTAAACGTTTACATAATTAAAACAAGATGAAATGCCACTCATGATGTATATGCAAGATTTAACCATAGAAGCACATTAATTCCTGTTAAGATCCTAAGAAAATATGGTTTAGTCCATAAGTTCTACATAACGCTTTAGTATGTTCGACTCCTGCTGACAAACTGTTTATCATTACAGGTCTACTTTCTCAACTTGTTGTGCATCTGGTGTCTTTTATGCATCTGTACATCTGTGTGCGTTATTCTCAAAAAATTCCAAATACAATCTGAAAATGTTACTTTATATAGGAGGGAATCTACCTGAGATGTGTCCAATTTTTCTATAGTGTTCTGCTCTTTAGAGAATTATGATAAAGCCTTTTCCTTTTGCTACACAATCTTCAAGAATTCACATACAGATCTTACATTTTGGGTGTCAGAAAAAAAGATTTAAACAAAGAGAATGAAATGGTCTTAATAAATTACAGTTTTTTTTTCAATGTAGCATTATGCTTATTCAATTAAAATTTTTTGAAAAATAAATGTCCTTGGCTCCAACTTTAGGGTAGAAACTCCTTTTTAGTTTTCTAAATTCAGTATTAGTAAAAGCTATATCAGTCAGCTACACTATCTGTAGTACAGTTGTACTGTGCCCTGCATCAGTTGTGTTTGTTCACACAGTGTCTCATGTTTTTGTCAATATACTATACATGATTCTGTAAGTAAAATGCTGCAATATAAATGCCACAAAAAGTTGTTTTCTTTGTTTCTAGTTTCAGAGGAGGACTGTTTTTTCTATTAATATCTTGAAATCTTTTTTTTTAATAAATGCTTAAAGAACCATAGCAGTAATATATACTGGAATAGATCTACTATTTCATATTCAGAATTAAAAAGAAAGGAAGTTCGTATAGGAGTCACAGAAAAATGTGTAAGTAGCAAGTTTTTTTTAACCCAATAAGATTTTTTTAACTGCTCATTGATGAGCATTGAAACCTTTTTCTATTCAGTGAGTCAGGCAAGCTAACAATAATATTTTATTGGAAAAGCAGCAGCTGATACAGCAACTAAAAAAATATGCAAAATAGATGAACTCAAAATTATTAGAAAGAAGGGTTATCTTTTTTTCCAGTCCTGAGTTCCAAGAGTGTTAGCGGTGAATCGGTGGTGTAGCAATACAAGTTATGTTAAGAGCTCTGCAATATGTAGAGTGCAGTTGATTCTGAATGTTGTGCATGGTGAGCTATTAGAATTTCAGAAATATAAAAACCTGTTAGGCAGATAACTAGTTTTATAGAAATACTCCATCAGACTACTTTTTACTGTTTATTGATCTGGTAACAAATGAGAGAGGATAACAAGTCCTTCATAAAATCTTTATCTTTACATTGCATACCACCTAAAAGGGGAGTTACTTGACCTTGAAAATAAAACATTGATTTAATTTATACTCTCAACCAAAAAAATGAGAGAACTGAACAGTTCAGAATCAATATTCTATAAGAAATACACAATTTGCACTCATGAATACTTTACAAAACAGACGACTGAAGGATCATTTGCATGTAAGGTTCCACTTTTCCTCCTCTAGATATATATTTGTAGCAGGTGTTTTGGTGGTGTTAGTAGCTCTTTCATAAAAGGTAGATCGAAGAGCTGAAAAAGAGACTGCTGAAATATGTTCTCAACATCTCTCAAGTATTTTCTGAATAGAGCGTGGCTATCTCAAAACCAACAGGTTCCTCTAATATCTTAATGCTGTTAGTAAGAGAATTTTTCTCCCACACTTAAATTTTTTATAACAATTACAGGCCATGGAAAGTTATATAATCTTTTTTGCGTAAGGGCCATAAAACACAGTAAGTGGAGACACTATTACCTACTATGCTACATCTGATGTGCTGTCTCACTAAGGAAGGTGATGGAATCAATGAAATTGTGTGTGCACAGAGCTGTATCAGCTGCATACAAAGTAGGAACAAATACAACTGTTGAATGCTGGGTTATCTGTTTGGATTCTTCTAATTCTGTTGATCAGCTGTGAATCAATACTATTACCCACTAGAGGTATATAGTTCCCCTAGAGAGGGAAAGTGGTGAAGATTTTCTTTATGTACCTTTCCCTACAGCACTAAACACCTGTTTGATTTATCAGTCTGCTTTAGTTACTTTCTGTGCTGTTTGCTTTATTTCTAAAATCAGACAGAAATACACAATATATTTATATATAAATTATGTAAAGATTTGAGATACGTACTTGACACGGACATAGATATAGGTAGATGTAGTGATATCAAATCACAGAATCATAGAATGCTTTGAACTGGAAGAGACCTTAAAGATCATCTAGTTCCAACCCCAAGGTTATGACCACTAGAACAGGCTGCCCAGAGCCCCTACAAATCAATGTATCTTCAATTTAGAGACAAGAATGTTGTGCATGACAGTGTCAAACGTTTTGTGCAAGTACAAGTAGGTGACATCAGTTGCCCTGCCCACATCTCAACACACTGTAACCTCATCACAGAAGGCCAGCAAATTTTTCAGGCATGATTTGCTGTTAATGAGGCTGTGTTGGCTGTCACCAGTCACCTTCCTATTCTCTTTGTGCCTTAATAAAACTTCAAGGATCTTGCCTTGCTCTATGACCTTGCCAGATGTGACAGGCCTGTTCTACAGATTTTCCTTTTCACCCTTTTTAAAACATGCGAGTTATGTATCCCTTTTTCTAGTCACTGGGAACTTCACCAGGCTGCCATGGACTTCTCTTCTTCTTCTTCTTCACCAACATGCAGAAGAACTTCTTCACAGTGTGGGTGACAGAGCACTGGAACAGGCTGCCCAGGGAGGTTGTGGAGTTTCCTTCCCTGGAGATATGCAAGACCCTCCTGGACACCTACCTGTGCAACCTGCTGTAGGGAACCTGCTTTGGCAGGGGAGTTGGACTCGATGATCTCTCTAGGTCCCTTCCAACACCTACAATTCTGTGATTCTGTGATTCTGTGCTTCTGTGATTCTGTGATTCTCAAATTTGATAGATAGTGGTTTAACGACTTAATCTGCCAGTTCCCTCAGTGTCCCTTGGTTGTTTCTCATCAGGTCCCATAGACTCGTGCACGTTCACGTTCCTTAAACAGTCTTGAGCCTTACAGTCTACTGCAGTGGGCAACTTTTTCAATCTTCCAGTTCCTGCTTTTGCCTTCTGCAACTTGTGCAGCATGGTTCAGTTCAAGAAAGACAGGGAACTTCTAGAGATAGTCCAGTGGAGGGTCACAAAGATGATTAGAGGCCTGGAGCATCTCCCTTAAGAGGAAAGACAGAGATCTGGAGCTGTTCAACCTGGAGAAGACTGAGAGGGAATCTTATCAATGCTTAGAAATATCTAAAGGATAGGAGACAAGTAGATGGGTCCAGGCTCTTTTTGTTGGTTCCCAGTGACAGAACAAAGGGCAATGGGCACTAATTGCAACATGTGAAATTCCATATAAAATGAGGAAAAACCTCTTTACTTTCAGGGTGACAGAGCACTGGAGCAAGCTGCCAAAAGAGGTTGTGGATTTTCCTTCTCTGGAGATATTCAAAACCCACTTGGATACTTTCCTGTGTAACCTACTCTAGGGAACTTGCTGTAGTAGGGGGGTTAGATTAAATGATCATGGAATCATAGAATGGTTCAACTTGGAAGGGACCTTAGAGATCAGCTTGTTCCAACCCCCCCACCATGTGCAAGGACACCTCCCACTAGACGAGGTTGCTCAAAGCCCCATCCAGCCAGGCTTTGAGTACTTCCAGGGAAAGGGCGTCCACAACTTCTCTGGGCAATCTGTTCCAGTGTCTCATTACTCTCACATGGAAGAATTTCTTCCTTATATCTAGTCTAAATCTATCCTCTTCCGGTTTATAGCCATTAACCCTCATCCTGTCGCTACATGCCCTTGTAAAAAGTCCCTCCCCAGCTTTCCTGTAGGCCCCTTCAGGTACCGGAATACTGCTACAAGGTCCCCCTGCAGCCTTCTCTTCTCC
>WBMW01005981.1:13634-35031 GCA_013396635.1 Penelope pileata
TCTCTTTACTATTTTAGTAAATAGCATTTATCTCAACCCACGCATTTTACTGCATATCTCTCTACTTCTCTCCCCCGTCCCATTTGTGGAGGGGGGAGGGTGAGTGAATAACTGTGTGGAACTTAGCTATCTGCTGAGTCAAACCATAACACCATATTTGTCCAACTTATTGACCAGGATGTTGTATGGGACAGTGACAAATGCTTTGCAGAAGTCCAGGTAGATGATGTCAGTTGCTCTTCCTTTATCCACTGACACTGTGACTCCATCATAAAAGGCCACCAAGTTCGTCAGGTACAATTTGACCTTGGTGAAGCCATGTTGGTTACCACCAATCACCTCATCTTCATCTTCCACAATCTCCAGAGATTCCTTCCAACACCCGTGATTCAGTGATTCTGTGATTGATGATTTTGTGATGCTCTACTCAGCTCTCGTGAGACCTCACCTGGAGTACTGTGTCCAGTTCTGGGGCCCCCAACACAAGAAGGATGTGGAGCTGTTGGAGCGGGTCCAGAGGAGGGCCACGAGGATGATCAGAGGGCTGGAGCACCTCCCCTACGAGGACAGGCTGAGAGAGTTAGGACTCTTCAGCCTGGAGAAGAGAAGGCTGCGGGGGGACCTGATAGCAGCCTTCCAGTACCTGAAGGGGCCAACAGGAAAGCTGGGGAGGGGCTTTTTACAAGGATAGATAATGACAGAACAAGGGGTAATGGTTATAAACTGGAAGAGGGTAGATTTAGACTGGATATAAGGAAGAAATTCTTCCCTGTGAGGGTGGTGAGACACTGGAACAGGTTGCCCAGAGAAGTCGTTGATGCCCCCTCCCTGGAAGTATTCAAAGCCAGGCTGGATGGGGCTTTGGGCAACCTGGTCTAGTGGGAGGTGTCCTTGCCCATGGCAGGGGGGTTGGAACAAGATGATCTCTAAGGTCCCTTCCAACCTGAACCATTCTATGATTCTATGATTCTACGATTCTGTGATTCTATGATTTTGTGATTAGTCTGCAGTGGGCAGTTTTTCTTTCATCCAGTTCCAGCCTTTGGCTTCTGTGTCTTGGGTGATGTGGCTAGAGCATTTGCTGGTGAAGACTTGAGGCAAAAGCTTGAGTACAACAACTGTTCCATATCATGAGTAAATATTTCTCATTTTTCCTTCTGAAGAGGGCCCATATTTTCCCTGGTATCGCTTTGATCACTGGTATACTTATAAAAGATTTCCTTGTTGCCCTTAACTTCCCTGGCTAGACACAATTCTATCAACATTTTAGCTTTCCTAGACTGATCTCTGTCTTCTCAAACAATGTTTCTATATTCCTCCCAGTCAACCCATCGCAAGGTCACTGCCTATTTCTGATCAATAATAGAAAAAAATACTCAATACAATACTGAAATCTAGCTACAGATGTGTGGATCAGAAAATAAAATAAATTCACTGTGCATATAATGGGAGCAGAACACTGGAACACAGTGACATCTGAAAGCTGTATCTTTGGCAACACTTCAGAGTGCTGCTACAATGGTGAAAAATTAATGCCATTGAAAAGCTGGAGTACAGCTTCTGTACAGAATATGGTCACAAATCAGAGGTCAGACCAGAACCATAAGGGACCTATTGGTTGTTGGATGCGCAGCATAAATCTCTTTAATGTGAGCAGGAGTTACAGGCACCCTCATGACTGCTCAGTCATTCAAGCAATCAGACATATTGAGAAGCCAATTATAGAAACCAGTCTTGCAAATCCTCCTTCCCACAGACCTTCCCTACTCACACAAGGCCACGTGTAAAAAGGGACTTCTGAAAGAAACAAACTGTTTGCTGCATTTATACAAATATCTTCTCTCTTTTTGCCGTAAGTGGATCCTGGCGAAGTAGAAAAACATGCTCTCAAAGGTTTAGTGTTTCTTCCATAATGATCCTCTAGACACATATATCATATTTAAGATTATATGAAAAGCAAGAGATATTTTTCATTCCAAATAATTAGTTGCTTAAGTGAGTTTTAAGAAATGAGGATCAATTGAGTGTTATAAGTGTCTGGCTCTCAAGACTTCTGTTTATGAATGACTTTTTTTTTCTCCTGCAAGACTTTAAACAGTCAAAACATTAACTACAATTGACATTTATTTAAACACCATTAAGAAGGGATTATTCACTGAATTCCTGCTCATTCCATGTTCATCAGTTTATTTTCCACATTTTCTCTTCCAAACTCTTGATGAATATAGAGCAACTCGAAGTCCAGTCAATGTAAATAAAGAAAAGCTTCAGGCTAATTTTGGTCTCCTTTCTTACCTACTTATGTAAGTAAACTGATTGTAGTTTGGCCCTTGAGCGGCAGGTCCATAGTGGAGGAGAAAAATCTTTAAAAACAATTTAAATATGGAACAGATTTACTATCTTAACATACAGTAAACTTGATATCCAAACTTGAGATCCAATCTTGAGATCCAAACCTCTTCTTGCATCCTCAGCAGAACAATGACTAAAATTGTTCAGTTTGTTTTATTGATAAAATGAAAGATTAACTGTCACATATGTTTCTCATTTCGAAAGGCATAGAAATATTGATGAAATTTCAGTTCTGTTTGGGTTTAAATACATACAAAATTCAAATGGATTTAATTATCTTTGTCAGATCGTTCAGCTTGGTCTAATAGTAAACGCTTTTTGTCTTGAGCTTCTCCTGCTTCTCTGAATTGCCATCATAGTTTTGTCTGCTGATGTTTCTAGCAGTACAAAATAAGAAATACATCACTTTAGAACTGAGGAGTTTGGGGAAATAGTCTAATAAAGAATATGTTAGAACTACAACTCCAACTTCCCAAACAGAATTTGACTCTGAATACCCTCATTTCTCATTTGTTTCAAGAAAGAAATCTGAACTATTCAACGTTACATTCTTCACCCCTTCAGAAGAGCAAATCTAAATTGATCATAAAATAATATGAAATTGGAAAATCAAAGGAAATGTAGGGAACGGTGAATTTTTAATGTAAAATAACAAGAATATGTGTTTCAGCAATAACGTAGTGAAATAATATTAATTAAAAAATAATAATAAGTTATTATTTGGACTGACCAACTAGAATTCTAAGTTGCAAAAACATACCTGTGGAGAAATAATTTTAATAAAGCTTATCCATGCTCTTGTCACTTAAATACATACTCTTTTTGAAATTTCAAAACTACATTGCAGCAACCTGAATGAGAAGACCACTTTGCCTCATTTTTCAAACCAACATTATTGTTTTACTGGTTGGTTTGCATTCTGATTCCAGGAAGACAGTCTGCCTTTTGTCTTATCTAAAAAAGTGACAGTACAATGAGGAAAGTGTCAGACAATACAAACAAATGCATATAAAACAATGCATAACAAAAATCCTACTAATACAAGTTAAAAGCTGTCTGGAATATATATATATATATATATATATAGGACTGTTCATAAATTTCCATGGCAATAACAATTCAAATTATAAATTCATATATCCAGCTTTCTGAAAAGACAGCATATAGTGAAAAAATAACTGACTTTCTTGTAAAATAGTCTGTGAAAACCAGTTGTTTATACGAAGAATTTTTGTGATCAGCAGTTAGAATTGTTAGGCAGTGTAACTTTTTATGATATCCTTCAGTATATAAAACCAATATTTACTGGAAGATGAATGCTACATGTCACAGAAATCAACTTGCATTTGACACTGTCATTTCCTTTGGATCCAGAATTAGCTGCGGCACTTAACCACTGCTTTCTGTAGTATGAGGCTACCCGTTCAGGAATTCAGGAAGGAACTGTTCTTCAGAGTCATAAAGAAGCTCCATGATGACTATAGGATGCTTTTAGTAAGCCTGCAACGTCAGGCCTCCACTTCTTAATCATCATGATATCTCAAAACATCTCAGATCCATTGAGGCACATGTATTTTTGTAAAGAAAAGTCTATCTTAAAGACATATTTTCCCAGCACATTTTCATTTCAGTTTGAATATAAAGGACTACAATTAGCATAAAGGAGAAAACAAAAACAAAAACAAAAACAAATCCAGTTGAATGGTTAATTAACCTGGACTTGTTTCTTTGGTAGCTTTCCAGGGATAATTAAAGCATTGATTAAATACCTAATTTAAGTGCTAATCACCAAATTACAGAAATTATGTCAATTGAAATTCCTGAATGCAATTTGTCATATATTACCTCAGTTGTTGAAAAGAAAGATGGGAAGACTCTCAAAAGATTCTGCGTAAGTTATGAAACTAAACTAGGGTCAACTATCGTCCACATATGTAACACTATATGACTCATAATTTCAGTATAAGTGTCTATAATCAATCTAAAATTTTCTAATTTTTTCTCTGAAAATATTTGATTATACACATTAAAAGACATCATTTCTGTGTCTATTTTTACCAGCAATTAACTTGCTAGAACAATCACAGAAACTGAAGACAAAAGACTCAGAACCACATCCTGAGCGGATCCAATGTTCTGTTCATATGAATGTTCATGGTAGAAATATAAAATGCTTGCCAAATCCTAGTTGTTTTTCTTCTACTTGTTCAATTTTCTTTTTTTTAATTTGGATTTTTCTTTTTTGACTGTTACAGTCTGTAACTAGGAAAAAAAGTCATGCAACTGTCAAAAGTCAAATATAAAAAGGAAAAAAAAACAGTAATTTCAATATTTAAGCACTTTAGTTCTTGTGCATAAAGAGAGAAAATGAGGAAAGAGAAAAGTAAAATAGAAAAGGCTGTGATAAAGAGTTTGCAGACAGCGACTTTTTCAGAAGACACACACATTAAACTAATTGCATATTTTTCTTGTACTAGTTGCTGTATCCTTAGAACTCCTTATGAGTGAACATAAAGTACTGCATGCAAACATGTTTTTACTTAGTTAGCAAAATAGTTCTATTTGACAATGCTCATCATCCCCAGAAATAAAAATTATTTTGACAGTACTGTGTAGGAAAAATAAAAGAAAAAAAAATCATCTTGATAGAGAGATTGCTTTATGTATGACATTAAGAAGAAAGAAGACAGGCTATTTTGTTGGAAACAATTTTCATAGAAACAGAATTCAAGAAGGAGGTAAGGTAAGTGAATAAAATTCTCTTCCAAATGAACATTGAGAGTTCTGGACCCCAAAGGTTTTGAACACATTATGATGCTGTTTCTGGTTTTATCTGAAAAGCGTACTGTTAATACACTGGCATATACTAAACTATATAATTTGAGAAATTAGAAGAAATAATTTATTAATTTAAAAACGGATTACTAGAGAGAGGTACCTCTTTTAATCGTTGAAAAATCACAGAATTGCAGGGGTTGGAAGAGAACCCTAGAAATCATCGAGTCCAACTCCCCTGCTAAAGCAGGTTCCCGACAGTAGGTCACACAGGTAGGTATCCAGACGGGTGTTGAACATCTCCAGAGAAGGAGACTCCATAATTTATCTGGGCAACCTGTCCCAGTGCTGTGTCACCCACACCGTGAAGAAGTTCTTACACATATTGATGCAGAACTTCCTATGCTCCTGGACAGGTACACTCTTCTCTGGGTAGAGAACTGGCTAGAGGGCCGTGCCCAGCAGGTAGTGGTTAATGGAGTTAACTCCAGCTGGCGTCCCGTTACGAGTGGTGCACCCCAGGGGTCAATACTGGGGCCCATCTTGTTTAATATCTTTACTGATGACCTAGATGAAAGAATTGAGTGCACACTCAGTAAGTTTGCAGACGACACCAAGTTGGAAGGATGTGTCGATCCGCCTGAGGGTAGGGAGGCCCTTCAGAGGAATCTGGGTAGGCTGGATAGCTGGGCTGAGGCCAGTGGGATGAGGTTCAATAAGGCCAAGTGTTGGGTCCTGCACTTTGGCCACAATAACCCCATGCAATGCTATAGGCTTGGGCCAGAATGGCTTGAAGACTGTATAGCGGAAAAGGACCTGGGGGTGTTGGTTGATGCTCGGCTGAACATGAGCTGACAATGTGCCCAGGTGGCCTAGAAGGCCAATGGCATTGTGGCCTTCATTAGAAACAGTGTAGCCAGCAGGAACAGGGATGTGATCACCCTCCTGCACTCAGCTCTGGTGAGGCCGCACCTTGAGTACTGTGTTCAGTTTTGGGCCCCTCCCTACATGAAAGACATTGAGGCCCTGGAACGTGTTCAGAGAAGGGCAACAGAACTGGTGAGGGGTCTGGAGCACAAGTCTTATGAGGAGCAGCTGAGGGAGCTGCGATTGTTCAGTCTGGAGAAGAGAAGGCTCAGGGGAGACCTCATAGCACTCTACAACTTCCTGAAGGGACGTTGTGATGGGGAGGGGTTTGGCCTCTTCTCCCAGATAACTACTGACAGGATGAGAGGGAATGGCCGTAAGTTGCGCCAGGGGAAATTTAGATTAGATATAAGGAAAAACTTTTTCTCTCAAAGAGTGGTCAGGCACTGGAATGGCCTGCCCAGGGAGGTGGTGGAGTCACCATCCCAGACGGTGTTCAAGAAGCATCAGGATGAGGTGCTAAGAGATATGATTTAGTAGCTTAGTGGGTGGTAATGGTGATAGGAGGATGGTTGGACTAGATGATCTTGTAGGTCCTTTCCAACCTTGTGTTTCCATTATTTTATGATCTTATTCAAGATGCTCCTTTAGGAGCCAAACTGACATACCTCTGAAGGAAAAAGGAATTCAGGATGACAGTGACCTTCAGTAACAGATTTTTCATAACTTGTCCCCACCCTAATTTCAATATGTGAAGTCTAATTAAATTTTACCCAGAATTAAAAGAATAAAATATCAAGAAAATCAAAACTGTGTTTGATTTGATGGAACTACCATGTATATGTTGTTTGCTTTTATGATGTCATTAAGTTACCCATGGCTCTTTTTGTTCCATTACAGTCCTGTGTTAAAGTGAGATAGTTAACTGAATGAGAAGGGAGAGTTTCTCTTTCACGCTTATTGTATACACTACTGTATTATGTGGATAATCAAGATCACATGCTAAAGATAATCGATATTAACTACAAAGCATTGCTTTTTCATCAGAGCTTCTGTCGCATAGCTGTCTTAAATGAACTGCTCCATGGAGACAACTTTACTATAATGGTTGGATTTGGTTTTAATTAAAACAGATTATTGCTGTTCACTATGAAATTCCTTTTTGTGATAGCTTTTCCCCCAAAATTAGAAACTTCATGTTTTCTATTATATGTAAAATTACTTTAGCACATCTAAGGTAATTTGGTTTTCCACAGTGAGACACAATCACTGAAGGTTTAATCATGGGATTTTAGCTTGCTCTTAAATCCCTGTCTCTAAATCAGTTCCTCAGTAAAACTAACAGCAAGAAGTGATATTTAAACAGCGCTCTCTGCAACAGAATTATTTTTTATCAATAAAATGTAACTAGTTTATTTTTTTAAACAAAGATATTTTCTTAACACTGACCCATTGTCCCTTTCAATGACCTTGATATTGTACAAGCTACCCTTCATCTCTTGGCAGCTACCCAGCCAATTTTCAGACCATTTAATAAGGAAGCTGTACTAGCCTACTTAAATTTATTTATCTATGATTGAATTGAGAGAGGTGCTGTTAAATTTCACTAAAGTCCATGCGTATGATACATGTGTTTTGATATTTACGTATTCTTTCACTCTTGAATTTTGGAAATCTACTGAAATCAACTATACTTTGATTTGTTATTTTTAAATCTAAGTTGTTTTCTGTTCTTAGTTTTATTATTATACTCTCAAACATTTGAAATGTGTGAAATTTTTCAATCCATTTATGTTAAAAATACTTGAGTCCTATTAACCTGATTTAAGGTGTTACTGCTTGCCCTAATCCCACTTGAAAATACATCAATTCTGGTATAATTTCTAGCTTCTGTGATTTTTTTCCTGCAATTCTTGGCCTAAAAGTAAATTAGAACTGAAGGATGAACAGAACTGAAGTCTCCACTTCTAGTGATCTTGTTCACAGAAGTTTTTAGTAGCTCTAGGATGAGCAGCTGCTGATAAGTTAGCTCAGACCATGTGCAAACCATTTCTGTAATTAATATGGAGCCCCTTCCAATAAATGTAGCTGGAAAGTCTTTTACAATTTATCCTTCAGAGTACAGGCTGGAATTAATTGTATGATATCCTGTTAACTCTCCTGATCTTTTTAAATAAAACAATGATTCAAAATTAGCAGAATAACATCCACTTTTCTATCAGAAATTTTCTTTTGAGCAGACAGTCCTTCCAGAGGATGATCTCACCTTCTGAGAACCACTACAAACTCTGGTATGCGCTTAAAATTCCCTGGAGCCTCCCTGACTCCCAGGGACAGACAATGTTACATACTTCATTAGAAGAAATAGGGGGAAAGAGGAGAAAGATTTTGACATACATTTCTTCAGGTGCTCTCTGCTCTCTTTTATTTCCATAGGCACAAGGGGGAAGAAATCTCTGCTGCTGTACTTCATTATTCCACAAGGTATCAAATGGAAAATAGCTGGCAGTGCTTGCTTTTGTTAAGAGGCATAATGACCAGATCAAGAGTGGAACTGCAAATACAGAAATATCTCAAGGGGAAAAGCATTTTATAATTCAATTCATATTTTGCCTCAGGAATAGGAGAGGATTACAAAGTTGTTGCTTTCTCTACACCGAAGAATTGATGCTCAATCCCTGACAATATTCACCGGCATACATGCAAATTTGTGCATTCAATGTTGCAGTGTTTTTTGCCACATAGTTTACAAATACATTGATCTCACATAGTTAGTCACTGCTACCATTGAATATGATCTTGAAAAAATGTCTGAATAATGCATTGCATATGTGACATGGGAAATGGTATAATTTTGTGAGAAGACTGTAGCATGTATTTTAGAAATTTGTCCACACAGGTGCTGATTTATTTCATGAATTTAAAATTGTGCATTGCACTAGAGAATACGTACTCTCAGAAGACTATATAATCATAGAATCATAGATTAGTTCGGTTGGAAGGGACTTTAGAGATCATCTTGTTCCAAACCACCTGTCATGGGCAAGGAACTACGTCTTTGTATAAAATCTGTAGGGGGGGGAGGGGGGAAGGAAATACAGCTATGTTCTAGATCAGAAACATAAATTCATTCATATTGACACTTGCTGAGGTGACTAGCTCTGGTGCAGGTGTATTCTGCAATGGAGCAGGGGATGGCATTGTACAGGGTGTTTCCTTAGCTGGGAAGACCCCTGGGGAATACAGTGACCTGCCAGGAGCCAACAACTCTGAAAAGAGTGGCCAAGGAGCTTTGGGTGGGCTTGCAAGAAATGGCAACCATTCCTCACATATACAGAAGGCAGCCCTGGGAAGCACTGCTGCCAGAATGGGCAAATGGGACATGGTGCAGCAGTTGGAACAGAGAGAAGCTGTCTCTTCCAAGAAAGGCCATTTTTTTCTAGTGAGAGACTCAGTGTTCATGTAATCTGGCAAGTGGGACTGTCCAGTAACCATGTGGACAAGTCAAAGGCACCCATGTCACCTGATCCTCAGACAGAAGAACGGACACTCATCTAAGAACAAAAGCTGCAGCTGTGGCTAGGAGGTCTGCAACATCTTCTCCAGCAGTGGCTGATGCTTCCACCCAGACAGAGCTGCTAAATGAAGAGGCTGCAGTACAGACCTCAGACTGCAGGAAGTGCCCAGACCTTTCCCTTGTGGCAGAAACAGGCAGCAGCCCAGTCTAACAAAGTTTTGCCCAGGAAAAGAGCTTCCTACAACAGATGGCTGAGCTGCAGGAGGCAGTGGGAAGGTGACAGATAGCTGATTCCAAGGACAGTCTGCAGTCAACCCACAGCCCATGGCTAAACAGACAAAAACTCTGCCACAAGCACACAAGAAGGGAACAATGCCAATAAAACAAAAAGCGGAAGCTTGCAATAGCAAGGACCAGCTGGAGGAGGAGGCTGCCTCCAAAACTTGAAGTGCCCTTGAAGAATCACATTACTGCTCTGCAAACTGAAAAGAGTCATCATGTCAGGGGACACACCGGGGCTGAGTAAGGTAGCCTGATCTACTTCCTATGTAACAACCAACCGTTACATAGAGCAGCCCTGAGGAGCAGGACACAAGGATGTCTTTTGAAGAAGCTTGACGTGCACTTGCAGCCCAGGAAACCAATCCTGCTATGCATCAAAAGAAGTATGACCAACAAGCCAAGGGAGTTGATTCTACTCCTCAGCTCATGTAAGACCCACCTGGAGTACCGAGATCAGCTCTGGGGCCTGCAGCGTAAGAAAGGTGTGAACATATTATAGTGAGTCCAGAAGAGAGGCATTAAGATGATCAGAGGCCTGGAACACTTCTCCTATGACCAGATGCTGAGAAAGGTAAGGTTGTTCAGCCTTGAGATGTCTCTGGGGAGACCTCAGTGAAACCTTCCAGTACCTAAAGGCAGTCTACAAGAAAGAGAGGGACTTTTTACAAAGATATGTAGGGATAGGACAAGGAATGATGGTTTTGAACTTAAGAAGAGTATGCTTAGATTAGGTATAAGAAAGAAATTTGTCAGTATGAGGTGGTGAGGCACTGAAACATGTTGCCCAGAGAAGCTGTGGATGTCCCATTCCTGGATGTGTTCAAGACCAAGTTGGATAGGGCTCTGGACAGCCTGATCTGGTGGTGGCAACCCTGCCCACAGCAAAGGGATTGGAAATGAATAATTTTTAATGTCCTTTCCAACCCAAACCATTCTACAATTTTATGATTCTATGAACTTTCAGTTATATCTCTATTTGGGTTTCAGGACTTTCTATCCTGATAAATAATTGCTAAATCATCATCTTCAGCTATTTGTATGTGATTGATTTTTCACCCACATCTCTGTGGCACACTTAAGACATTTAGAAGAGTATTCAAGAATAGCACTCACTTTGCAGACAGATGTTGATATTTAGATCCCCCTTGTCAAATCTTCTTTGACTGTGAAGTGTAGGACTTAAGGGCCCTGGCTCCCTGAGAGGTAGGAATGTTTATGGGTAATCCTCTGGAGAATATGACCATCTGGCATGTATTCTAATGACATTTCAGTAGCCTGGCAGGGTTTCTGAAAGAGATTTTAGATATAGGAGGAAACAAAATAAATATGTACTACGAGGCCAGCAAATTTCGTGTTCTGTATCTCACACAAGCAACAAATAGGTCTGATTCTTGTTCTCTTTGGGGTCAAAAGAGAATTGAATTTAGTAGAAAGAATCAATCCTACAACTGAACAGGAACTGTAAGAGGTGATGTCCTTGCTATAGCTACCAGTACTCGGCAAATGAAGAACAAATAACCTAAAGAGAATGCTATGGGAAAACACTTCTACAGATGGTAGGAGTTTTTATAGTTTCAAAAAACAATTTAGGAGGAAAATGCTTATTTTTGTGAGCTGATTGAAAAAGAAAAGTATTATATAGGAAAGATACATAGAAGTGCGTAGATTAAAATTTTTTTTTTTTTATTTCTCACCTAGAGGATGAAGACCACTTTTGAGGAACTGATGCAACCTATATAAGAAGGATTACAGATTTCAAAGGCCATTTGAATTTATTTTGATTAAAAAAAACTCATCCAAATGCCATCTAATTGTCTCTGTTACTATGTGTAAATATACAGGGATTAGTATCAGATTTAATCAGATTATGTGTTTTTTATTCTGTTACTTTCTTTAAAAAAATATAATGTAATGCAATGTGTTCTAACATAATCATAATAAAGTATGAGATGGACATAATAAATATAATGTAGACATAATAATGTATCATAATTTAACATAATAATAAATAGTGGTTGCAGCGTGTACTGTTGGATTTTAAGAGCATATTTTCTAAACAGTATACTTATTTGAGTGGTAAGCTTATACCAGATAGAGTTAGCAGTAATCATGCTATCTTTAGAAAAATTTACTTGCAAAGAAAAATGTTTTGTTAAAAAATGTTAGGAGAAGTAAAAATTTGTAAGTATAAAGATTTTTAATTTTTTTTTATTCTCCTTTGCTTAAAAATTAATTAGCAGTCTCATATAGTTCCTCTAATATATTGTATGACTGCCCACTGTGGAGAAATAAAGTACTTTTCACCAAACAGAAGAAATTAAGAGATCTATCAAAAGATGCCAATGTTTCATGAAGAATCAAATGGGCTTGAGAGTAAATGTCAACTGTAAATCAACACTAAGAGAAATTTTCACACATTTGCCAAAATATGTTCAATTCTTAAGTCTAAATATCAATAAACTTTTAATATTTCTCTTAAAATACTTGTCTCAGAACAATCCAACTCTGAACAAATCTGAACAGCTCCAGACCACAATTTTCCACCCATTTTGCAGAAGGACAGAAGATCTGTGATTTAGTAGGTATCATTACACTGACTGTTGGTAGGAAAAACACATTTTAGCAACTTTTTAAGCACTCTGATAGCCAGTTACAGATTTTAAATTGCTTTGGTTTTAATCAGCCTATGATTTCCTCTTGGTTTCTTAAACAGCACTGGAAAATAAGCTTTCAAAGAATGCTGTGACTAGCAAAGCAACTCTGCAACTGTAGTACTTAAAGATCCTTTTTCTCTCTCTCTCTCTCTCTCTCTTTTTTTTTTCTCTGTGTTTATGAGCCCTTGGCACGATTCACAAATCTTCTGAAAAAGTACTCACTATCCCCTCCCAAACATAGTTCATTGAAAGAAGGGCTCCTGCTCAAATTGGCTCCCTACAAGTCTTCACTTACAGATGATTTCTATTATGAAATGAGTCAAAAGAGTCTTTACAAATTCAGGAAGTCTCAGTATCTCACAGAATGTCCCTAAATCTGGTAACTTCAGACTTCATACACCAACGTTTTTAAAGCTCTAACAAACACTATGTCACGTTCATATAAGCAGAGAAGTAGATTTCTTTCTCCTTGTACAAAAAAATCTAGTCAGTCTGTTTATTTATGACAACATCATCCTTGGACATATCCAAAAGCCATCTAGCAAACAGCTATAGGTGAGACTTTTTCATATCTCCTGTGTACAAAACTTTTTGATTCCTGAGTCTGTGACTAGGAATAGTGTTTAAAATGGAACGGAATGGAATGGAATGGAATGGAATGGAATGGAATGGAATGGAATGGAATGGAATGGAATGGAATAGTTTACTTAGAAGGGATTTACAAAAATTACCTTGTTCGACTGCCTGATCTCTTCACGGTTAACCAGAAATTAAAACATATTACTGAAGGCATTATTCAAATTCCTTTCAAATACTAACAGACTTCGGGCATCAACTAACTCTATAATGAGCCTTTTCCAGTATTTGAGCACCCTCACAGTTAAGAAATTTTTCCTAATGTCTAACCTGAGCTTCCGCTTCTGGAGCAGCTTTTTAACATTCCCACGCATCCCGTCACTGAGTACTGGTGAGAAGACACCAGTTCCACCCTCTCTATTTCTCCTCCTAAGAAAGCTTCAGAGAGCAATGAGGTGTCTCATCACACTCAGTGGGTTGCAAGGAAGGTGAATCTTTGAAATTCCACTGAATAAGACACACCCCTTATTCCCTCCTCCATCAATCCTAGTTTAAAGCCCTCTCATTTAGTCTTGTCAGGTTATAAGTCAAAATATGTTTCCCCCATCAAGACGGGTGGGTCGCGTCAGGTCCAAGCAGACCTCTGATGTCAGAGATTCTTCCATGATTATGAAATCTAAATTCTCATAAAGTCATCAGTATTGGAGTCAGGCACTGATGACCTGGGCTTAGCTGTTTCTTTCGCTGTTTTTCTTTGTTACTGGAAGGATTGAAGAAGGCACCTCCTGTGCTCCTGAGCCCTTTAGTTGTCTCCTCAGAGCCCTGAAGTTTCTTTTGTCAGACCTCAGGCTTCCTGTTGCTGTTTTGTTGTTATTCACGTGAAAGAAAAAAAAAAAAGAAGAAGAAGAAAAGAAAGAAAGAAAACCTTATCACAATTTGTTTCCTGTTAAATTTCCATGGTCTACTGTCTCCAGATCTGCTGCTGTACACATAGAATCATAGAACCGTAGAATCATAGAATTCTGTGTTGGGAGGGATCCCAAGGATCATCAGGTTCCAAGTGCACTGTTGCAGGCAGGGCCGCCAACCTCCAGATCTGGGAATAGATCAAGTTGCCCAGGGCCCCATCCAACCTGGCCTTGAACACCTTCAGGGACGGAGCATCCACTACCTCTCTGGGCAGCCTGTGCCAGCACCTCACCACCTTCTCAGTAAAGAACTTCCCCTGATGTCCAATCTAAATCTTCCCTCCTTCATCTTGAAACCATTCCCCCTTGTCCTATCACAGTCTACCCTTGTAAAAAGTTGATTTCCTTCTTTTTTATATTCTCCCTTTAAATATCAGAAGGCTGCAATGAGGTATCCCCACAGCCTTCTCTTCTCTAGGCTGAACAAGCCTAGCTCCCTGAGCCTGTCCTCACAGGGGAGGTGCTCCAGCCCACTGAGCATCTTTGTGACCCTTGTCTGGACCCTCTCCAACAGCTCCACATCTTTCCTGTATTGGGGGCCCCAGACCTGGACGCAGTACTCCAGATGGGGCCTCATGAGGTCCCTCACTCTCCCTGCTGATCACCTGCTTCTGATGGAGCCCACGATACTACTGGCCTTTTGAGCTGCAAGAGCACACTGCTGGCTCATGTTCAGTTTTCCATCCATCAGGACCTCCAGGTCCTTCTCTGCAGGGCTATGCTCAAAGAGTTCTTCTCTCAGTCTGTATATGCACCTGGGGTTACTCTGACCCAAGTGCAAGACCTTGAACTTTGCTGTGTTGAACCTCATTAGGTTCACACAGACCTACCTTGTGTTTGTCAAGGTTCCTTTGGATGACATCACTTCCTTATGTTGTACCAACTGCATCACTCATCTTGGTGTAATCAACAAACTTGCTGAGGGTGCACTCAATCCCCTCACTGATGTCATTGATAAAGATGCAAGAGAGCACCGGTCCCAAGACACACCCGTGGGGGACCCCGCTTGTTACCGGCCTCCACCTGGACATAGAGCCATTGACATTTCTTATCCACCAAATAGTCCACCCTTTAAATATATATCCCTCCAATTTAGAGATAAGGATGTGGTGGAGGACCATGTCAAAGGCCTTGCACAAGTCCAGGTAGAAAACATCATTTGCCTTTCCTTGGTCCACCAATGCCATCGCTTCATCACAGAAGGCCACCAGATTGGTAAAGCATAATCTGCCGTTGGTGGAGCTGTGCTGGCTGTCTTGGTTCACCTTCTCATCATGCACGTGCCTTAATATCTCTTTCAGGAGGATCTGTTCCACGACCTTTCCAAGCACAGATGTGAGATTCACTGGCCTGTAGTTCCCCCGGTCTTTCTNTACCTTGTGTTTGTCAAGGTTCCTTTGGATGACATCACTTCCTTATGTTGTACCAACTGCATCACTCATCTTGGTGTAATCAACAAACTTGCTGAGGGTGCACTCAATCCCCTCACTGATGTCATTGATAAAGATGCAAGAGAGCACCGGTCCCAAGACACACCCGTGGGGGACCCCGCTTGTTACCGGCCTCCACCTGGACATAGAGCCATTGACATTTCTTATCCACCAAATAGTCCACCCTTTAAATATATATCCCTCCAATTTAGAGATAAGGATGTGGTGGAGGACCATGTCAAAGGTCTTGCACAAGTCCAGGTAGAAAACATCATTTGCCTTTCCTTGGTCCACCAATGCCATCGCTTCATCACAGAAGGCCACCAGATTGGTAAAGCATAATCTGCCGTTGGTGGAGCTGTGCTGGCTGTCTTGGTTCACCTTCTCATCATGCACGTGCCTTAATATCTCTTTCAGGAGGATCTGTTCCACGACCTTTCCAAGCACAGATGTGAGATTCACTGGCCTGTAGTTCCCCCGGTCTTTCTTTCTCCATTATGAATGGGAGTGATGTTTCCCTTTCTCCAGTCAGAGGAACACAGAAGCAGGAACAAGAAAATAGAAGCATGTCAATCCCTCAAAGACAAAAATAAAAAAGCAATGAGTATATAACCCAGAAATAAATGACGATGCGTTAAAATGTATCTACATGTTGGATCATAAATAGGTGGAAAAATCCCCTGGAAACCTTTGACGCATGCACAAAAATCTTAATTTCAACTACTGATTTCTGACTTGTGATGAACCTGTCTGCTTTTGAGAAGCTGTTAAAATTACTCTGTCTTTCTCATGGCCTTGATACTTCCTGTGTCAGGTCATTAACTCACATAGTTCCCATTTTTACTATGTGTTTCCAAATTAACTAACGTGACCATGGAGCATACTTGACAACACACAGTTGCTTTGATATTGGTAGACAGTAAGGTCATCAAAGCAAAAACTGGAGTATTGCATGTATGCCAAAGAAACAATGGGTTAACTGTTTGAGAAATCCCAAAACAAGACTTACGTGAGGATGCAGTAAGTTCAGTTCCTCACCGTTTCTGTACTCTGCTAGACAGCCACACTGAGAAAATAAACAAAATTTTAAGCTTACATAAGAATATTACTTGTGAATATGCTGGAAAAAGAATTATGGAATGTGAGTTACAAATGAAATATAAGGTTGAAATTCAAATTTTTCCTATAGTTGCAATTCTAGTGCAGTTTTGTATAAGAGCTGTGCCTGTGCAAGCATCTTGTACACGCACTTATAAATTCTCTGAGTCGTCCAGCTGCTCCCTTCCTAGTGAGGCTCTGCACAGGCTAATTGGAGATGACAGAGATTTCTGAAACAAGATATTTGCCTGAGCTCCACATTTTGCAGGAGCTGTCCAGATAGGAGAAGTTCCAGAGCACCTACAGCAACCCTTGCTGGACTATTTGAATGCTTTTGTGAACTAACACTCTGCGTGGAAAGTCTGTGAAGTCTTCCAGCTGCAGAACTGCAGAACTGGTTCCTGTGAACCTGTAAATGGTTATGTACACAACTTTTAATGCGTCTTCAGATACTTTGCAGATATCTTGTGTTTCATTTAAGACAATCAACCTCATGCTATAACTAATAAGCTAGTATTTGCTTTTGTTTTTATTTTTTTACATTCTTCAAGCGTCTGTGCATCAATAAGTAATAAGCACAATAGTTGCTGGATTACAGAGAAACATATAGCCAAACAAAAATAAAAATATTTTTGAGAAAAAATAAATCCAAAAATTAGATGATGAAAAGTATCAAATGAACGGAAATCAGAACGAGTATATTGTGAATGAAATTATTTCGTACAATTTCTTTTATTAAGGGGAAAACAAAAAAAAAAAGCTGCCAGAAGAGTAAGAAGAACACTATTTAGATACATACAGGCTACGAGTCCACTGGGGAAATGGGGAATAATGGAACTCTTTCTGACTCCATCTATCTAAGATTTAAACAAATTATCAGGTATTATAGCATACAAACGCTATGCTGTAGCTAACTTTTCTTGGTTGCAACTTTCATATAAGTTACATTTGTTCTAAATAGCAAGGTCTGAAATACTTCCCTGACATTTCCCAAATACTGTAAATAGTGTTTGGCCAGTTGTTTGAAAGAAAAAACACCTTGCTACGTAGCCTGTGTTCAGCATATTGTTTCAGAATAATAAGAGTCTCCGAACATATTCAAGACAGCTATTCAGCTGATGAAAGTAAAGAAACAGAAGTATGTTGAAATCTTGTACATTAGAAATATATATTCAACTAACAAGAAAAAAACTTGCTTTAAAATTAATAAAACTGTGTGAATCTATGGCAAAAACCTTGTTTTATTTTTGCTTTTTGTTCAGTTGTAAAGCAGCACTAAAATGTCAACAAAGTGGGTGTAATTGGATATTATTGTTTACTTCAGGACTGAATTCGTGGGGTATGTATTTTCTTAAACACATCCACATCTTCTCCAGTCTAATCCCAATACTACAGAAGTCTCTTGAGGTATGTATATTAATTCCTAGCCAATTATACTGTGTCACAGTGGTATTTAATAGTGATATTTTAGCTTCTTGTTAATTAGGACAGCTAAATATTTACCGGATTACAACAAGAGGAAATATATAAAAGTTAATATCCCAGAACAAACAATGCTTAATCCATTCCAAACAGGAAAATTTCCTTTTCCTTGTCATTTTTTTTTTTCAGTTTCCACACCTGTACAGAGCATTTCAGAGGGGTTTTACTCTTTGTCAGCAGTGCCATCCAATGTGTTAATTTTCCTCTGCTGAGGACATTCATTCAATGTCTTCCACACGAATTAGTAAAAATGATGGCAGAATTATGATGGACGTTTTGTACACATCGATTTGCAGAATTGGAAAGATTTACCCCTGAGATCAGTCTTTTTTTGCAGTTTGCTTGAAACTTGCGGAATTCCTGCTGCCTCTGCATTTCTTCTCCATCTCTCCCTTTGGTAACGACGTTATGGACAGATGCACATATTTAGTTGCTATCATTACAAGTTAATGACACTTCTCAATATGATTCACTGATGTTGTTCCTGTAACACTATGAGAAAAAAAAACAGCTTCTGTCCCAGATGAAACTAAGGCATGGGGGAAGAGTGTTCTGTGCAACATACTGTCTGGACTTACTAGCAGAGCTTTAAACTAGATTCAGCAAGAGAAGAAGATGTACTTCTGAGTGACAGGGAAGGGCCAGGGAACACTGTCACTTTAGTAAACAGCAGGAAAAAAATTGTGTATTGCTCCAAAGGAATTGCACAGGGCTCTGAAAGAAAGATAATGCATCTGGTAGCTGAAGTGCCTCTACACCAATGCACACAACATAAGAAATAAGCTAGAGGAGTTGAAAGCTATGGTCAATTAGATAACTATGACCTAGCTGCTATAACATAAACCTGATAAACATAACAAAACTGGAACAAAGAAATTGAGGAATACAAGCTTTTCAAAGGAGAAGAGCAGGGAAAGAAGGGTGGAGGTTATGCTCTCTATATCAAGAAATAGATTGCAAAGAGCTGCCTCTGAGAAATAGTTATAAACAGGTTGAGAGTTTGTGGATAAAAATTAAACACATTTGGTGGTTGAGGTCTACTACAGACCCTCTGATGAAAGGGAGCCTATTGACAAGGATTTTTTCTTTCAACTACAAGAAGCATTGTATCTGCAGGCTCTCATCCTGATGGGGGATTTCTAGCACCCAGATCTCTGCTGAGAAAGTGACATGGCAGGATGTAAGCAATCCAAAAGTTTCCTGGAGTGCATTGCAGATAAATGCTGGGTCCAGGTATAAGCCATGTGCCTAGCAATGTGGATGAGCTCGTTGAAGAGATTAAGATTGGAGGCAATCTGAGCTGTAGCTACCATGCCCTGTTTGAATTCAAGATCTCTAGGAATGTGGGCCTGACAAACATGAAATCCAGGACCCTGAACTTCAGAGGAGTGAAACCACAAATACTTAAGGAATTACTGAATAAGATTCCCTGGGAGGCTGCCCTTAGGGACAGAGAAACAGAGAAAGGCTGGCAGCTCTTAAGGACACTATTAAGAAAGCACAAGAGCTCTCCATCCCCATATGTAAGAAATCAAGCAAAGAAGGCAGGAAAACAGCATGGCTAAGCAAGGACCTGATGGTCAAACCAAGGGATAAGAAAGAAATGCACAGGCAGTGGAAGCAGGGATGTGTGGTCTGGGAAGAATATAGGGATGCTGTCTAGATATGTAGAGAAGGGACTGGGAAACCCAAGGAACAGGTAGAACTGAATTTGACAAAGGACATGACAAATAACAAGAACATCAGACCAGGAACATCAGACCAGTAAGCCTCAGCTCTGTGCCTGAGAAGAACATGGAACAGATCCTCCTGGAAGACATGTTAAGGCACCTGCGAGACAAAGAGGTGATCCAAGACATTCAGCATGGTTTCACTAAGGGCAAATCATGCCTGACCAATCTGGTAGCCTTCTACAATGAAGTGACAACACCGGTTGACAAAGGAAGGCCAACTGATGTAATCTACTTGGACTCCTGCAAGGCTGTTGGCATGGTCCTGCAACACAAACTTATCTCTAAATTGGAGAGATGTGGATTTGAAGGCTGGACTATTTAGTGAATGAGGAATTCATTGGATGGGGGTTGTGGTTAACAGCTCTGCATTGAAGTGGAGACCAACGGTGTGTGGTGTCCCTCGGGATTCTGTCTTGAGACTGTTGCTCTTCAACATCTTTATCAGTGATCTAGTTAGTGGAATTGAGTGCATCCTCAGCAAATTTGCAGGTGACTCTAAGCTGAGTGATGTTATCAGAAGGAAGGGATGCCATCCAAAGGGATCTGGACAGGACTGAGAAGAGGGCTCATGTGAACCTAATGAGCTTTCAACAAGGCCAAGTGCAAGCTGCTGCACATTGGTTGGGGCAGTCCCAGAAATGTATACAGGCGGGGGGAAGAACTCCTTGAGAGAAGACTTGCAGAGAAGGACTCTCGGGTTCTACTGGACAAAAATCTTGACATGAGCCATGAGCGCTCACTTGCATCCCAGAAGGCCAACTGTATCCTGCTGCAAGGATGCATCAAAACTGTAAGGCTGCTTCAAAAGCGGGGTGCCCAGCCGAGAGGAGGTGTTTGTCCAAGAGGTGATTTTCCCTTTCTACTCTGTCTTTGCGTGGCCCATCTGGGTGCTGCATCCAGGTCTGGGGTCCTCAGCACAAGAAAGACATGAAGGTGTTGAAGAACATCTAGAAGAGGGCCACAAAGATGATCAGAGGGCTGTAAAATCTCTCCTGTGAACACAAGCTGAGGGAGCTGGGCTTGTTCAGTCTGGAAAAGAGAGGGCTCTGGGGAGAACTGATTGCATTTTTTCATTACTTAAAGGGACTTACACGAAAGATGAACAACAATCTTTTATGTGGTCTGATAGTGACAGGACAAGGGGGAATGGCTTTAGATTGAAAGAGGGGAGATTTAGGTTAGATGTTAGGAGGAAATTTTTTACTCAGAGGGTGATGAGACACTGGAACAGGCTGCTCAGAGAAGCTGTGGATGCCCCCATCTTTGGAGGCATTCAAGGACAGGTTAGGTGGGGCTCTGCGCAGCCTGATCTGTGGGTAGCAACCCTGCCTATGGCAGGGGGGGGTGGAACTAGATAATCTTTAATGTCCCTTCCAATCTAAGCCACTACATGTGATTCTATTGTTAAGTTTTATGTGAGAAGTAAGCATTATCCCTTAGTTTTCTGAGATACATACAGAAGTTTTTTTTTGCCTTTGATTTCATAGACATAAGTGCACAGCTTTTTTCACTAACTTGACAAATCAAATGACTAGAAAGTCTAATTTCAGAAAATTCCATGTCTGTTCTATAGAGCGACTCCATTGTTTCTATTATGAAAAGACAGAATGTGACATCTAAGAAATGAGAGCAGTAAACTTGTAACAGCCAAAAAAAAAAAAAA
>WBMW01005981.1:35063-71079 GCA_013396635.1 Penelope pileata
AAAAGGTGTATAGGAGAGAGTGTATAGGTACCTTAGTACCAAGGTGGATTTTCAAACATACAAGTGGACTGTATGTGTTCTGTGTTGGAAAAGTAAAAGGTTTATTTTGATAGTAATACCTCTTTTAGGTGTCTTAACCTTTGAAATAAGTTATCTTTTATTATCTGAGCTTCAGCTGAAAGGGCTGAAAACATTCCTGTGAATTCCTGGGATTTAGTGATTAGAGAACTTAGTCATATAATGTTCTCATACATAATAATATTGCCAGACAAATACCTCCTAATGGAGGAATCCAAAAAATGATAGAAGGCTTATGAGTAGAAGCATTTCATATTTAAGGACAACTGTGAAAATTACACCAAAGATAAATTATTTTAGCATGAAAACTACAGAGGAAACCCTATCTACCTAGAAATGTCTGCTCAGCGACCTTCGACTTGAGGACCTAGAAATTAATATTTGAATAAGGTTGATGATTCACAAAAATAGAAAAAAATAAAGTACTCTGAATGCAATGACTGTTGTAATATTTAATGCTGATAAGCATCATGCCTACACATTACTAGTACATGAGAATTAATGTTGTAAACAGATATATTTGGATGTTAATTGTATGATACCATGAAAGTTACTACTATAAAAAAGATCCTTTAACATTGATATGAGAGTATATTTCTTGGAAATATTTTAATTGATTTCAGTTTAACAACTGACAGTTTAACAATACACACCATACAAACACAGCCATGCTCTTCCATATATGTATGTGTGTGCAAATATATGTCATGTATGTATGGATAATATAGATTATGGATCATTGTATAATAGTTGCTATTGAAACAAAACTTGAATGTTTCCACCACCTTGAACAGAATTTTCTGAAGAATGAAAGCCACAATAGGTGTTAGAAAATAATCGAAAACAGCAGGGAAATGAGACATACTTGGAAACATTGATGAAACATACTCTGTTCTGTCTGAAAATGAGAAAATAGGTTACAGCATATGCCAATGTGTAAAATATTAAGGCACTATTGATCAGTTGTCACCATATCCACGAGGATATAATGCTTTAGGGAGGTCCGTGACACACAGTGCTGAAATTATTCACCACGAGCATTTGATGAAGATGGTGGTGCGTTAGAAGGATATTCTTAATTCCTCATCAGAGGGAAGGGATTATGTAGCCTCTGAAAATGTTTCAGAACTATGACTTTTTTACTCCATTGTTTAGTCTTTCTTTATAATTTACTTCTAAAACACTTTCTTTTTGCTACCCATCATATCTTTATTACTACTTCCTACAGCGTGTGCGCAACATACGATTTTGCTAGGATTGCAGAGGTGGACTGTGTGAAAAGATCTCAGGATGTATCCCATGCCAGTCACAGACAATTCCAGCTGGGTCCAGTGGCCCCACTGCAGGGCATGGCTGAGCACAGCAGCCATGTTAATGGTGTTTTAGGGGAAATGGGTTTACCAAGAGAAAGAAAATACCTGACAAGCAGAGGTAAAGGGAGAAGGAAAAAAAAAAAAAAAGAATGAGAACGATAGAGGGACAGCAAAGCCAGAGAAGGAGGACATGTAGCTGCTCCAAATGCTGATAGAGAGATCAAGACTGCAGTCTGTGGAGAGCCTTTACTGGAGCAGATATTCCTTCTGAGTGATTGCAGACTGTGAAGAACCCTCACCAGAGCAGAGGAAAAGTATGAGAAGGAAGAAGTGTCAGGGACATAAATACCGTACAACAATACCAAATAAGTACCATAACAACAATGCTCTTTCTGACCCCTGTCCTCTTTTGCCACTCAGGGTGGAGGTAGAGGCATCAGGTGTGAAGGAGCTGAATCAAGAAAAGGTGTTGTTTTAATGTTGTATTCTTGTTTCTTACCATCCATATATGTTTTAACTGGCTACAAATTAAACTAATTTTCCCCAAGATTAATTTGTTTTGCTTATGACTATAATCAGTAAGAGCTCTCCTGGTCTTTGTCTCAAAACACTAGCCATCTGATCCTGTGTTATTCCCCTTACCCATTGAGGAGGAGGAGAAAGAGTGACAAAGTAGACGTTTGGTATTTGTACCAGGCTAACAATAACTTTACAGGAGAATTAACACATAAATAGGAAAAATAACCTATGTTGTCAAACTTCAGTCAACAAAAATATTTACACTGTTTATATAAAAAATAATTCACACAATTGAAGTCTGAGTTTTCGTTCAAAACAGTACTTAGACCTCTTCTGGCAGCCTCACTATGTTTCTAGTCATAGCTAAATTCAGTAATGGAAAAAGCACGTTCCCAATTTATTTTTGGAGGCTTAAATTCCAGGTTCCTCATACTCTTCATCACTAGAGTCTTCAGTCAGGTAGCATTCAACCTTTTCTTATTTCCCAGCCTTTATATATTTGTTCTTAACTAGTTTCTTTTTTTCCTCTATTAATATTTTGTCTCTGTTATACTTAATCAATTAAAAAATAGTGCTTGAAGCATTGTAAATTTTATGCTTATCTTGATCACAGCTCTTCTGTCTCAAGGCTTTGGTTTCATTCTTAAGTGAGCAAATTCACCACTACTTCTATTTCTACTTTTTCAGTTGCTGATTTCGCTAACAAGCATACTGAACAGTATTAAAATCATAACAATACTACATATATATGCGCTCATCATATGTTTTTAGAGGTAGTACTTTGACAAAGGAAGTCTAAAAAAATATGGTGGTCATTATTTTAAAGATATATTACAGGTGGAAAATATCAAATCTGTTTCTAGAGGCATTGTCATTTTACCAGATCTCTGATTAAATGCTATGTACAGATCTGATTAGCAATTAGTTTGGACTTCAAGCTGTATTACTGATTATAAATTTAAAAGGCTTCTTTGTATTTTTTTCTAATATATTTGTAAATTATATTAAAAAACTAATGTGTCCTTTACATATCTCCATTATTGTTTTCCTATTAGTCTTTTTATAGCTTCCATAATACAAGCTAGACTATTTAAAATGGTTTCAAATGCTTGTAGTAGCTGAAAGCACAGGCAATGTTTTGCTACCTTTTAATAACTAACATAAATGTAATAATTTGTATGACATTACATGAGAATTAAAGCAGAAGACTGGACTAGAATACTGTAAAAAGCTACTTAATGCACTAAACCAAGATATCCTCAATTGCATTATGCATCCTACTGCAAATACATGTTGAATACCATGTTGATGACAAACAATTCTGAATTTGGAAATGTTAAATTTATTTCTCAATGACTTTTCATTCTAACCCTGAGGATAAATAAGGATAAGGACACTGGGTAAACAAGGATTACAGTAATTGATGCTTATGTATTCATTATGTCAAATTACAAGCAGGTATTTAGAGTTCAAGACCCATGCTTATTTTAACTTAACAGTTATGCCAAAGAAGAACTAGGAAAGTAAACTTAAAACAGGATCTGAACTTGATTTTGTGGCAATATCTAAAATAATGAAAATGTTGATTTACAGAATCAATTGTCCCTAGGGCGCGTGGCATATCTTGCAAGTGCATACATCTAAAGATTGTAACTGTTTTATACTGGATGTTTTAACATTCAGAAATGAATAGGAATCATATTCACTCCAGAGAAAATGAAAATGATTCCATGCCAATGAAGTGTGTTATTCTAGTTCACTATTCATTCAAAATACTGAAAAAATACATAAGCCCAGAGTATTGAAACAGCTTGAGAAATTGATATTGATATAAAGAAAATAACAGTGAAGAAAAAGAAATAAAATCATTTTGCTTTGTAGTTGAATGACATATTGCACTGCTTTCAAATGAACCTAGGAGAACAAGGTGATTTCACTTTCAAGAGATAAGTACGGATTTTGGATACTTCCTGAAATCATGTTCAACATGCAAAATGCCTTGCCTATTATATAGCAGAGAATTCAAACCTGTTTTTGTTATTCCTGGGCATTGCTACTGAGATTTCTATTTAGTCTACTATCTCTTTGTATAAAAAATACAATTGCACAGTGTATACACATTTAAAATATGAACTTCGGTGATTTATTATCTATCATAGGCACCTCTGCAATTAAATGAATAGAACCCCTATATTGCTTAAAGGATATACCACAACTGTTCATGCTATTGTCAGTGATGCTATTGTAATGACTGTTTGCCAGGTTCTGTTCTTAGTTCCTCAGTGGAAAACTAAAAAGGATATCATTATCCTTTTTAAAAGGATATCATTACCCCCCGAGGATGATCAGAGGGCTGGAGCACCTCCCCTACGAGGACAGGCTGAGAGAGTTGGGACTCTTCAGCCTGGAGAAGAGAAGGCTGCGGGGGGACCTGATAGCAGCCTTCCAGTACCTGAAGGGGGCCCACAGGAAAGCTGGGGAGGGGCTTTTTACAAGGATAGATAATGACAGAACAAGGGGTAATGGTTATAAACTGGAAGAGGGTAGATTTAGACTGGATATAAGGAAGAAATTCTTCCCTGTGAGGGTGGTGAGACACTGGAACAGGTTGCCCAGAGAAGTCGTTGATGCCCCCTCCCTGGAAGTATTCAAAGCCAGGCTGGATGGGGCTTTGGGCAACCTGGTCTAGTGGGAGGTGTCCTTGCCCATGGCAGGGGGGTTGGAACAAGATGATCTCTAAGGTCCCTTCCAACCTGAACCATTCTATGATTCTATGATTCTATGATTCTATGATCATTAAACTCTCCACAGAATTTTAGTGGATTTAAGGGTAGCACCCACAGAGTTATAACTATCTGAAGACAAAACCGTTTCAGTTCAATTCAGTAATGCAGCATTACAGCCTTAGTTTCCTAACAAATGAACATCTGAGCTTTTGTATATTCTGTGCGGACAATTCTCATCCACCCACAATTATGCATCTATTTTTGTACATGTATAGTTTTCAAGATCAAGATTTTAATGGCACTGTGATTTTGGACAATAAAAAAAGTCAATGGCAAGTTCTCTGTGTAGGTAATCTTTAAAATTGTGATGTAGATACGCATTTTGAAGATGAAAATGTGTTTTGTTCTATATATAACTAAGATCATTGATTAATTTGGTAGGTGAGCTGGTAAACAGATTTTTTTTCTCAGTCTTAACAGCACCTTACATTTTTAGGTTTTATTTCCTGGTTAACATTGTTTTATTCTAATGGGACTTTGGTTGTCTTAAAAATAATTGCTTCTGAGTTACTATTGTTTTTGGAAATTTTAATTTATTATATAGATACATAGACATTTGTGTAAATTTGTAGGGGTATGATTCTGTCTAAGTATAAAATACAGATCAATAAAGAGGAAAATGATATTGAGTTTCACTTTCTTATGACTTCTCAATAAATAACAAGAGTAAACTTTTAGTAATTTGCTATCAGATGTCTTGTTCCTAGGCAGCAACATGATGTCAACACATATTTGACATCTGAATTTATTTTAGATTGTCTTTGCTCAAGCACAATTTATTGCTTGGGTTCTAAGTTGAAGGTGGCCTTCTGTCCCTGAGGGATTAGGAAAGTGCAGTTATTTTTTGTAATATGTTCAAAAGAAGGGAGAGAATTTTATGTGACATCCTTTGATTTTATAAGTAGCAGTCGGATTTCATGTGCTGTTTTCTTGGCTAACTGGTGCTTAGGGAATAGAAGACACACTAGTCATATACAATTTTAAGAATGTTTGCATTTTTTTTTTCTGTGCATCAGAAAGTTAAAAGCTTTCATTCTATGCAAGCATACGTATCTTATATCTGGTTATGAACCTGAGACACTATGTGGTATGCAAGCGTTAAAATACACTTCATTTCTGAAAGGAATTGCTTTTAGGTTTCCTGCAAAATATTGCTATGTTCCAACATACAAATCTTTGTGCAGATGTTTGTAACTATAGAACAGAAATTCATATGTGCCATTTTACCCCTCATATTCTGCTAGAATTCCTGAGATAAACCAGAGATATTTACTGATGAAAAGGTGGCTATAATGTGGTGTTTTTTGCTGTCTTTTTCTAGTGGGAATTTTATGTACCTTATTAATTGCACAACTAAATATTCATTTGAACAACTTTTCACCGTTCTCAATTTCAGTCACATTTTTAGACTAAGCATGAATCTAGAATGAATGATTGTGCTACTGAGAAGTAGCTTTGTTTTTTGGGCATTTGGTGTTCCTAAATTCTCTCTGTCAGTAGCTTAACAGACACATATACATACATATGAGTTTGAAATTTCTGTTCATATTATTCTATTCTATAATTAGTAGCCATCAGTTCAAAATATTACTTAAATAATTTCTGGAAAAATATGATGGATATATTACCATCTCCTAGGTAGGATTTAATTTCTCAATCAATAATTTATTTCTTCATGAACCTATAAATAGAAATAAAGGCTGAAATTGGACACAGTAAAAGGCAGAAATTAAAGAAATATGTGTTTTGGTAATGTAGTATTAGTAAATACTTAAATAAATATTTTGTTTATATTCACTGTAAATGAAAATTCAAGCACATTTCCACATATATTGCTATTCACAGACACTTATTACTTCTACTAGATAAAAGAAAGTTACAACTTAATTAAATGAGTGACTCAATTCATTATTCAAGTCTAAACGGGAAGATTTGAATGAGCATGTGTACATTCATTTACGCATGGGTAGTATGTTACAAACTCCTAACATTTTAAAAGATTTCTTGATAAATTCAAAGTTTAGTCCAGACTACACATACTCCATTTCTTGTGTTCAATTTTGCAGCTATCTGATCTTCCTTATCACATGCATTAGTTCTACTCAAAGACTTCATCTCTTTCCTTCTCCCTGCCTTGATCCCATACCACATATTCTAGACATACCCTCTGTTGTCTCATGCCTTTTATTCTTCAACTTCTTCCTTTTTACTTCTGCAAATCTTTAATTCAATTTCAGAATAATTCTTCTGCACTACAATAGCAGGGAGTACATAAGCTCCATGAATATTTACATCTGAATGTCAGCTGATACTGTATTTTTTTAAACTCTGTAACACTCTGTGTTCTGGGGAATCTTTCATGTTTCTTTTTAATTACCCTCTTTTATTTGCTAATCATAGTTTGATTAATTGATGAGTGAAGGGGGTAACAGCTGAGCTACCGTTTCACTGACTGAGATTATCTTAAATCTCAAATAACAAAGTGCCTGCAGATAACAGTGAAATTTCCAAAAGCATTTGGTTGTCAGCAATATACATATCTTTACATGTGTAAAACTCACTGGATTGATAATAGATATAAGAATATTACGTATTTGATTACGACATTTTACACTGAAACTTGACAGATAAAAAGATTGTTTCAAATGTCAACAGACCTTGAACAAAAGGCCTTTATACTAAGAGCAATTTATTAAGGCAACTATCTACATATTTTTAACAAAGCTGTTATATAGTGCCAGTCCCAATAACGACCTCTGGGGAATCCTACAGATCACTGGTCTCCACCTGGACATCAGACTGCTGACTGCAACCCTTAGAGTGAAATCACTCACCCAACTTCTTACCCACCAAGTTTTCCACCCATCAAATCTAATTCCTCCAGGTTAGAGACAAAGATGTCATGTGGGACATTGTCAAATTCTTTGCACAATTCTGGGTAGATTACGTCACTTGCCCTTCCTTTATTTATTTATTTTTCTATTTGTTCTTCTTTAAAAAAATCTGTTGATCTATTTATCTTCTATCTCTATATTTTTATGAATGAGCATTGAATGAACCAAGGAAAGAAAATAAGTGAATCACAGAGGGAAATGAGTGACTATCGTATACTGATACTCAGGATGCAAAGCAGAGATCTTGTAGATTTGCTTGATGTTGGATGTAGTATGTCTTTCATCTGTTATGCAGGTTGAGGCTTGACCTCCTGAGTATGTTTGAATCTTGTTAAAATAGTGTAGTAATAGAACATTATAAAATGGAGCTGTGGATTTCCATGTAAACTGTTTTACTAGGACACATGAAGATAATGCCTCTTTTAAAGCAGTATTTAACTCACAGTTACAGGAGCTGTATAAACAGAAAATGTGCTTGTTCATTAGTCAGTGTGAATGAGCCAATCTCTCACACAGAGCTGAGAAATCGATTTATTACAAAGTTGCTGTCTCCCACAATGCCTGCACACACACGGATTTTCTATGATGTTTTTTATACATATTCTTATCAATTGACCACTACCCTGATAGAACCTTTGGCTCTACGATTGGCTACCTAATTTGCATATTAATTTTGGTATGAACACCTGCTTATTGCAGAGTCTCCATATGTGCTGTGATCTTCAACCATGTGGGTGTGATAAAATGAGGATAGTTCAGCTAAGAATGGGAATAATCTTCCTTGTTGCTGAATACTCTAGTCATATTGATTAAATATGCATTTAATTAATGTATTTTCAAAATTTGTCTGTCTTCAAGAACAAGCTTAGTAGCCAGATTGCGATTAAGAGTTAATCATTTTTGACAATTTCAAGGATGGTCATCCTGCTCTAGATAGGAGTACATATTGGTTATTTCTAAAGGTATCCATACAAAGACTTATACAAATATTCATTCTTACTTGCCTTAAAACAAGCACATCATAAAAGATGATTTTTCTCGTGCCTAATATTGCTAGTTCTGAATGGCTACATTCTATGATTAATCTGAATGGCTACATTCTGTGATTAATCTCACCTCAGTATGGTACTTAAATGTAGCATAGAAGGGGAAACAGTAGTATGCCTGAAGGATGAGGTCTTCTCATGAGAAGAAGTATCTATGTATTACAGACCTTGGCCACATCTATATGGAATCAGTGACAGGAAGAATCTTAACATGATTACACTTATCCCTTTCAGGTCAAAATTGCACATCCAATGATTCCTTGCATCTAAGGGAAGAGGGATTAAAGAATAGCAGTGACATGGTCTGAATGACAGGTGAGAGAGAAAAAATTGGCAGTCAGGAGCTATGTTATCATCTAGGTAAAGGAAAGTAAAATTGTATCAAGAGGAACAGTTGTGTTTGATATAACTACTGCAACATGCCCCTTTACACTTACTATAAACTTCAGCAGTATGCTGAGATCAAAGACAAATTGTCTAAAACGTGACTTCTTTTTCTTTTTGGGGAAAAAAGCAGCAAAACATTTAACATTACATCATCTTGAAATTTCTGCTGTATTCTGCTGCAATGGCTAAAAATCAAATCCAAGTGATTCCAAACGGTGTATCGCTTATTTTAAAAATGCCAAGTTATCTTCAGTTCTGATGAAAAATTTATGCAGTTCTTCTGTAAATTTATCAGATATCAAAGTGCAAATCAATACAGACCACCTTGGTTTTGATTTTGGTTTTGTATAAAACTAACAGGGAAAAAAAAGTATGTCATTGTGACATGGCCATGACCTACTACCAGCCTTTAAGGCCTTGTGCCCAACCCAGACTCTTCTACAATTTTGTGATTCTATGATTCTGTGAATTTATTGAGCATGTTGAATCCATATCTCACTGTTCTGCAAGGGAAAATGGACTCTGACTCTTTTTTTTTTTTTTTTTTTTTCCCTCTTTAGAACCTCTGAATTAGTCTAAAAAGTCTTATTTTTATATAACGCCAAATATATCATAGCTATTAGCAAGATGCAGTAGAGGTTGACATGACTTTTTACCATAGTGGAAACAGTAAACCAGCTTTCTGCATGCATCTGTGAAGTTTCAACATGAAGGCTGCAGGCTAAAAGGGTTTAATCTGTTTAAAGAATAGGCAACTACAAATACATTATTTTTAAGTATGTATTAAATAAGCAAATATAATTATTTCGGTGCGAACATTAATTAAATGTAGCTTTGTTTTGATATTTGTTAGGAATATATTATAGATACGTACATGAAACAATCTGTAAAGATTTAATTACATGTTAGATAAACAGAAAGTTTGCACTAAATTATCTGTGTAACTTTAGGATAAAGTAAGACAAATAATCATTTTTATGTTGCTAATAATCAAATGCTCCATAATTAATAATTTATTTTCATCTTGAAAATGATTAGTCAAATAAGCAAAAGAGACTGAATATATTAACCAGCTACTCAGACAATTTTCCCACTAAGAAGACATTGAATCAAACAATGAAGTCAAGTATAGCAACAAACCTAATGCAAAAAATGCTTGTAAGAGAACTGTAAGTGGAACAAGAACTAAGTGGGGCACTGCACTATACTTACAAGAGTTACTGAAATACAAAGACTACAGCTGAGTGTGGGATTACAACAAGCGGAGTCAGTAAACATCATGAATGAAGATCAGCCTCTGGATCGAGATACTATTGTACTTATCGGGAGGAAGCCCTGGGAGCTGTAAAGGAGCATAAGGAATGTGAGACAAGAGCTCGGGGTGTGAACTGTTGTCTGTGTGAGATAACAACTGCGTTTATCCTGTGATCCTCAAGACAAGGATGTCTCTGCTGTTCAAGATAAGGAAGATACTGAAGGAGCTGCTCAAGTCTTGTTTTCTTAGATAAATTGTTAGCCAATGACTTATGAGTAGAAAAATACTGTTTGTAGAGTTATTGGTTTTGCATGTTGTTGCATCAGCCAGAAAGGCCTATAATGGCCCAGCTAGATTTTGAATAAGAATAACAATAAGGGGAACATGAGGAACAGGAAGAGAGAACATGAAGAAGTAATCTTTGAACCCACCTCAGAGTCTGTGCGGTTATTGCACCACAGCTGAGGGCAGTTCTTTTCTAAGGATCAAGACAATACCTTTTTTTTTAGGCATTGCATTGTAGTTTATGCTTATGGAGCTTGTGTTGCTGCCCAGTCTGGCAACTTTGCACTCCGCTGTTTAGTATATGCACAGTTTATATCAGAGCATGTCATCTTGTTTCACTGTGCTGTAGAGGAAAACTTAACTGACCTTATCTCTGTGTTTCTACTGTACTTGATGTACAAAGATTCAACATGTTACACTACAAGTTTCAAGTTACGAACTTTTCATAAGCCCTAACTAAGCACACATCCAAGCCCTTGAAAATGTTCTCACTAGGATGGAATACCATTTTGATTCTGCATTTCTATCTATATCAAATGTGCATAAAGAAAAGGGTTTTTCTATCACTGGATTTCCTTTGTAGACCACAAAGACAAACTAACACTGCATGGAACGAAATGATCCATACTCTCCTATCCTGTACCCATGTGTGATGCTCCTATACTGAACTGGTCAATTCACTAGAGATCACACTATCTTTTTTCCCTGTATACACAGTTAATTAGAAATAGTAGACAAATGTTCATAAAGACATTCTTACACTAACAGCGCTTTGATTTGTTTCATTAAGGAGTGGTAGATGCACTGGATTGTCATGTTAATGCTCGTCAAAAAAAAAAAAAAGATAAAAAAAGAGAAGAAAAAAACTCAAAAAAAAAGATTTCTGAACTCTTCCATGAGGCAAAACCTTTAAGTCTGTGGACATAACTGGGGCAATATTTCTTTGTAACACATTTTTAGACTCTTGGTTTCCTCATTAAGGAGAAACTGCAGGTCATGTGAAGTAAAATTTCCATCCCTGCAGAACTCTCCTGTCTGAGGTGATCATTCTACTTCATATAAGCATCATCAGTGAGTCTACTGGACAGAAGAATCCTTTCAAGTCTGTCATTATCTATATGAGATAGGGGGAAAAGGACAAGTCACTGTTAAGAACTATAAGTTGGAGGGTAGGAGCTGAGGCTGGAAGGCAAAAAAATGTAGAAAATGTACAAATCTACATGGCCATCCATATATAAAATTAATTATGAAAAAAAAGGTGGAATGAATGTTGATAACATTTTCAGTAGACTTCTCTAATAAGTTCATTACAGCTCTTAAATAAAGTTTTGGACTTTTTTTTGACAGTCTGAGTTTTTCAGGATCATTACCAAAAACAAAGTGAAGTTACAGACACCATAACTGGACTCAGCATCCCAGTAACACCCATGTCAAACACGCAGATATTTATATGACACGGAGGTAACAAAAATTCTACTCCTATTAAATTATTTCTGCATGGAAAAGATTTCATTCGTTCATTCATTTGCAAGGTTTTTGGCCACAGTGATTCAGAGTTAGCGTACACTGAAGTTGAATAACCACAATTTTTTGAGAATCAGTGCCTCCCTGAATGACTCTCCATATTGTCAATGTGTTACGTTTTCCTTCTTGTGTAATTTACTTTACTCTCTGTCCTATTATAATTCAGCCAGTTTATGGATTTGTCAGTGATTAATTTATGATTTAATGAATCAGTCTTTGCTGTATATAAAGTTTATAGCAAAATTTTACTAATGCTTATATTTAGTATTGGATCAGGAATCAAATCCTAATGAATTCTACAAGAAATATTGCCAACTGATTTTATTGCACTTTGTATAGGGATTTTGTACTTTACTACTTGCTACATTAAATAGAATGACACCAAATCTAAGGAAGAGATTATGTGCATCCCTCAAATTTGCAGTTGTATTCAGAGAAGTTACTAAGCCAATGTGATAAGACTTACTTTTCATAAGTCCATGTTAATTGACATTAATTATATTAGCTCTCTTTAATTCTTCTTTAATGAAACCCTGTACCAGCTGTTCCATTATTTTCTTCAGGGTCAATATCAATGTAAGAGGTCTATAATTAACCAGATCTATTACCCTGAATAATTTACCCCTTCTAAATATTCACATGGTATTAACTTTCCACTAGAATTTATACAGTCTTCCAAATCTTATTTGAAACTGATGTTAACAAGTGTGGTGATTTAAAATAATTTGATGTAAATATGTTTAATGTGTTTCAAAATTACTAGCATAGTTAGAATGTCTGGCCTTCTTTGCATTGTTACTGGCAATGTTAGAATATCCTTCTGTAAAAATCCAGCATCATGAAGAGGATTACTTAGTTCATGTCAACAAGAGACAAGTCAGTAACCAGAGTTCAGCCTGGCAAGCTCATACAACAACAAGTGTAAATTTACTACATTAAAGATAGAAGCTATGTAGTACTACTAAATTATCATTCTGGTTTATCTGGGCAGTAATAATGAAGTAGTAAGATGGAAAAAAGGATAACATGAACTTTTTTTATAATTCAGGCTGAACAGTGAAGGAAAGTAAACCTTTTTTTTTCTGAACAGGAAAGTGGGTATTTCCTGGAGTTTGACCCCACTACTGAAGGCAAGATTTTTTAGCTACCAAATATTCTATGGTGTTTTGATATTCAGGGTGGCTGAAGTATTGACGTGTGAGTGAGCATATTGATATTAGTAGAATTTATCTTAAACCTGAAAGCAATTGAGGCTTTTTAATAGCTATTTTTTTATTTAGGAATTTCTATCGTTCAAATTTTCTTTTTTTTTTTCTCTTTCTTTCCCATCACTTGCCCATCACACATTTTTTCATCTGTTTTTCAGTAGAATATTTTTCCCTAATTTTTAAAAATGGTATGTTAATTACTTTTTCAGTCATGAAATCATGCACAATTGTAACTCATTCATACTTACTTCAGCACAAAATAATTTCTCAACCTGATAATCCAACCTGTTTTTTTAAAGTATCTTTTTGTTAATAGTTTGATTTTCAAATGTAATACATGTAAGCAAGTGATTTTTTTTTCTGTGACTATACATTCTTTAACTGTTACAGTATCTAATGTCTGATTCCCATAGATCAGAAGCCAAGGTCTATTAGAAAACTAAAGAATATTTTCAGCAACAGCACCATCTTTCTGTAGGTACTTCATCTAGTAGTAGTCACGTATTATGATGTGTTGGCATAATTATCCAACATATTTTACTTCAGATTTTCATGCCTCAGCATTAATTACTACAGCCTTTAAGACGGAAAACCACTCCTTCCACTCTTTAGTTCTCTTGGAATCATGGAATCACAGAATGGCTAGGGTTGAAAAGGACCTCAAAGATCATCTAGATCCAAACATCCTGATGTTATCAGGGTTGCCAATCACTAGATCAGACACTGGATCAGGTTGCCCAGGGCCCCACCCAACCTGGCCTTGAACACCTCCATGGACGGGGCATCCACATCGTCTCTGGACAAACTGTTCCAGCACCTCAACAGTCTCTCAGTGAAAAATTTCCCTGACATCTAATCTAAATCTCCTCTTTCAAAGTTTAAAGGCATTCCCGCTTGTCCAATCACTCTATCTATGTAAAAAGTTGATTTTCCTCCTGTTTATAAGCTCCCCTCAAATACTGAAAGGCCTCTATCTTGTCTCCCTCTTCTCTAGGATGATCAAGCCTAGCTCTCCCACCCTTTTTTTCATAGGAGAAGTGCTCCAGTCCTCTGATTAACTTCATGATCTTCTTCTAGATCTGCTCCAAAATCTCCTCATCTTTTGTGTGCTGGGGTCCTCAGGCCTGGACGCAGGCTTTGTAGGGCCTCATAAGGCAGAGTAGAGAGGGACAATCACCTTTCTTGTTGTCCACCCCACATTTTATGCAGCCCAGGATACAGCTGGTCTTCTGGGCTGCAAGTGAACACTACTGGCTCATGAAAAGATTTTTGTCCACCAGGACCCTTAAGTTCTTCTCTGCAGGGCTTCTCTCAAGGAGTTCTTCTCCCAATCTGCCCATTCTGTATACCTATCTGGGATTGCTCCGACCCAAGAGCAAGACCTTGCCCTTGGCCATGTTGAAACTCATTATGTTCACATGGGCTCCCCTTCTGAGCTTGTCCAGGTCCCTCTGGATAACTTCTCATCCTTCTATCATATCATTTACACCTCTCATCTTGATGTCGTCCACAAACCTGCTGTGGGTGCACCCGATTCCACTATCTAGATCATTGATAAACATATTGAAGAGGACCAGTCCCCAGATGGACCTCTGAGGGACACCACTCATCACTGGTCTGTGCCAGGACATAAAGCCACTGACCACAGCTCCCCTGGTTGCAACCTTCCAACCAATTCTTTATCCACTAAATACTCCACCTTTGAATTCACATCTCTCCAATTTAGAGATAAGGATGTGGTGCAGGACCATGTCAAAGGCCTTGCACAAGTCCAGGTAGATGATATCAATTTCCCTTCCTTTGTCCACTGATGCTGTCACTTAGCTGTAGAAGACCAGCAGATTGGTTAGGCATGACCTTCCCTTGGTGAAGCCATGCTGGCTGTCTCAGATCACCTGTTCATGGCTTGTGTGTCTTAATATGTGCTCCAGAAGAATCTTTTCCATGATCTTCTCAGGCAAAGAGATGACACCCACAGGCCTATAGCTCCCTGGGTCTTCCATTCTCTCTTTCTTAAAAATGGTAGTGATGTTTCTCTTTCTCCTGTCACCAAATCTGTAAGTGATTTATAACCATTGATTTTAACAGTTCAATAATGAGAATCCCATAAGTTTCGGTACAACCAATTAAGGTAAATTTGTGCACATAAGCATGCAGTTCTAGTTCTTATTTATTGCCTGTACCCTTGGCACAGGCATATTGGTAATTAAAATTTTCTTTCCTTCAAGCATTATAGAGACTTGATTAATTTGCTTCTTGACATCTTGATTTTACGCTAAATGAATGCCTTAGTTTCTAGCTGAGACAGAAGTTGCTTTTCTCATAGTGTCTGGTATGAAGCTATGTTTTGGTTCTAGAAGAAAAAACAAGTTGATAGCATGGAGACTGTTTATACTTGCTGTCTGGCAGCATTGAACAGAGACAAGGACATTTCAGTCTCACAGCTTCTAGTATAGCTCTGCCAGTGAAGGGATTGAGGAAGTCACAGGGAGCTGGGAGGGGACAGGACCCAGGCAGCTGACTCAAACTGACCAAAGGGATATTCCATGCCATATGACATCATGTATCTATAAGGAAAGGGAGTCAGCCAGGAAGGGGCCACTGCTCGGCGACTGGCTGGACATTGGTTGGTGGGTGATGAGCCCTTGCTTTGTGAATCATTTATTTTTGTGTATATACATATATATATATACACATACATACACATGTATATGTATAATTACTATTATTTCTTTTATTTCCTTTTCTGTCTTAGTAAGTAGCTTTTATCCCAACCCATGTGTTCCACTCCTAATTCTCCTAATTCTCTACCTCATCCCACTGGGAGACTGGGGGGGGAGGTGATCCCTATCCTTTATGCCTCTTTTGTTGTTAGTATCTTAGCATCTTGAGTATTTTGTTTAACTCAATTTATACTTGTTAATCCAAGTATCAAGGTATATGTTCATGAGTCTTTTCCTACTGACAAAGAGAAGTCAGCACACTGCAGGACTTCCTACTTATGGGACAGCAGATTTTAATATCACAAAAATTTGAAAACTCTGTTTATAGTGAATCCTTTACAAGAAAAACAGAGTGAACTTTTAAGGAAAGTTGTAAATTACTAATTTCTATGCTTAGGTAGTTTAGCAAGCAAATGTTTTCATGATGTCCAGAGCTCATAAATATCACTATAATAGAAAGTTGAACAGAAGAGGTAGTGTTATACAGAATGTACTATTAATTCTAAACAATTACAGAATTCTGAACATAAATTTTCAATACAATCAATTCCATTAGCCTTACGCTCTTACAGAACATAGTTTAGTCCCAGAAGTATATTACACAATGCCTTGAAAGAAATGGATCAGATTTTTTTTGGAAGATGTTATTATTCTAGCTGGGGAAAAAATGTCAACTGTAGTTTCCTGAGAAGGAATTTGTCAGTGTCAAATTTCTACAATGTGAAATGCTTCAATTGGACATGTAAAGAGCACATTTATTTTTGTATGTTGTGTATTTATCCTCAGATTTGTGTATTCAATTACTTATTTGTTTGTACTTTAAAGCACAGTTCTTAATAAATCACCGCTGTAAAACCGCAAGTTTGAACTTAACTCCTGTAGAAAATAAGCAATTAAAAAACAACAGTAGCCCAATGCAAAAATAAATGATACCTCTAATGGTAGTAATTACAAAAAAGTTCCAGGTACTACTAACCAAGCCTAGGTTTTACCTGATTAAGTAAATAAAGATTACATGTTGCATCTACTGTTTGATACAGATCTTCAGAATCTTGACTATTGCTCAATAGAATTTAAAGAAACAGAATACAAGGTACTTGCTTTCTATTTGACTGCTATCAAAACTCTGAAATGTGAAAGCCTTAATGACTACTTTTAAGTAACATTTCTTACGTCTTTGAAACACATGAAGAGCGGGCCACTTGGTTAAACAATTTGTGCTGCTAACATAAGTATCTGACACAAGGTAAACATAGTTCAGTAAACTACGAAAGAGATAAACAGGTGAAGGGTTTTTTTTTGTTTTTGGTTTGGTTTGGTTTGGTTTTTGGTATTTGCTTTTTTTTTTTTTTAAATGGAAAAGGATTCGAGCAGAAACACACCCTTGTTTGTTCAGTTACAACTAGTGTACTTAAAAGATTTGAAACTATGAAGAGTGTTAATAAAAGTCTGGAATCGTGTAAATACAGTATTTAAAATATAACAAGTACAAGATTGCTCACTTTCAAAAAAATTCTCTTGGTATTGAAAGTCTGAAAGCAAATTAGATTGTAGATTTAAAGGAGTGAAAGCAAAGTTCAATTGTGTTGTATTTCGGGGGCACATAAAGGGATGTATTTCATAGCCTGTATTCTAACATTTTACATTTCTCTACCTAGGCTAGTTAAAGTATATTTGACAGTAATAAATATTATGTGTTTTACCACCTAGCTTATTGACTGACACAATCAAACCTTTCAGTCCAACAAGTGATGATTAGTCCAAGTGATGATTATGAATTAAAAATATCTTAATATGCACTTCCAATTTTACAGACACTGCTTATGTAGGCATAAGGATCCAAATCGATTTGTGTTTCATTTGGTTTATTTTAGAGGATCAAGATTGTTTTTCAAACAATTATAAAAATGTGATTTGTTACATTGCAGAAATAATGGAGAAAAGAGTGGAGATTTATATCAGTTTTCTAATTTAGCCGTGTGTATCATATATTTTTCTGACCGATTATTTTTCTATAATCAATATGCATCTTACAGCCTTTTTGCATTTCTGTTTTGAATAACCATACTTTTCCCTCTTAATTGATTCATTAGAAGGATGAAAATGGCGCTTTAATGCCTTTTGTTATGACTCACACAGTCTATGATGACCATCTTCTTCCATTCTTCAACAAGTATATTACATCTAAAGTGATCTCCAAAGAGGACATCCAGTGTTTCCCAAAGGTCAATCACATTCAGAATTTTGCTCACCTGTTGGTAAATTATTCCTTCCCAGTACTCACACAATCACATTAAGACATTAATCACATTAATGCGTGTATGGTTTTAAGCTTTCTATGTCCCTTTCTTTAATGATTAAAGAACATGACGCTCAGAAACATTTCTTTCTGGCTAAATGTAGATATGTTGTAACCACTCTTGCATCATTTTAGTGTGTTTTCTGCTACTGTTCACTTACAAAAATGGAACATTGTATGCCCTGTTTTCTGTCAATGTTATCTGTAGCCTCTCTTTCTAATTCAACATTTTCCATTGAAGATAAAATCCTTCTTCTTTTTTCTTGATCCATGTCATATTTTTTCACAGAATATATCTTTTGCCTATCTTTAGAGAACAAAGGCCATTACATTGTTTTTGTAGATTGCGATATATTGTCACTTGTGTATCAGGACTTCATCATATTCAAAAACAGGCAGCTATGCTTTTGCTCCTACTCAAAAACCCATCTGGAGAATCCCTATGAAAACAAGTTCAGAGAAATTTAGTGTTTGGTAAAAAATGCACTCCTAAACTTTTAAAAAGTTAAAAGAACTGTAACATAAATGAAATGAAATTTTGAAACACTGGAAAGACCAGTTTTAGGATTTATTTTGGATGTTTAATTATTGCACTACACAGCATGAGAGGGAAAGCCTTGAAATAATATATTATTCACTGCGTATGGCAGTGCAGTATTTAACGTGTAAGAAGTTTTTCACTGTTAAAAATCTGTTTGTCAGCACTTTTGCATATATTCACAGTTTTCATCATTCCCTGAAAAGCGAGAAATTAGCTTGAGACCCAAAGACTGGCCAACTGGAAACACGGCTGATGGAGAGTTTAAAGCAACTGTCTAATCAGGTGTATGCAAGGCATTAAAAAACAGCAAAAATTATTTTGAAGGAAGAGGGAGTAATAAAACAGAGCTTAACCTATCTCATTGTAGTTTAGATTCACTTCACCTACTTTCTGTGCAGCAACAGAGCAAGGGGCAAAGGCCACAAACTGAAACACAGAAAGTTCCATACTAACACAAGGAAGAAATTCTTTACTGTCAGAGTGAGGAAGCATTGGAACAGACTGCCCAGAGAGGTTGTGGAGACTCCTTCTCTGGAGATATTCAAGACCTGTCTGGAGGCCCGCCTGTGCAACTTACTGTAGGGAACTGCTTTGGTGGGGGGGTTGGACTCGATGATCTCTAGAGGTCCCTTCCAACCCCTGCAAGTCTGTGATTCTGAGTGATTCTCTTAGCTTCTCTTTTCTGTGTTTAAGTTATTCAGATGTACTGCCTAAGCCAACTGGATGATATATGACGTCACAAATAGAACAGCTTAAGCACTGCAGATAGGGTCTTCATAAATGATTTGAAACTGCGACAAATGGTCGAAACTCAATAGAAACACTCAACACAAAGTATACTTCGAAAGCAGAGGAGCCAAGGGAGTTGGGGAGAGTAGTAAGACAACATTCCATATGTGCATCTATGTCAAATAGATAGGAGCAGATGATTTAGCTATCTGATTATTTGTCTGTCACACAAAAATGGTTCCTTAGGCTTATTGTTCTACCACTTCTGTAGGGGTTCTTGCTCCATAAAATTTCTTGGTATGTGTTTAGCTTTTGCTGTATGACTAGTCTCATTTCAAATGTTTAAAGTGAAGCATATGCTAAATGGCATTGTTAACAGGTAAAGTTAATTACAGAAAGTTGCTATTCAGTGTATACATTTTGAGCAACTGAGTTTCCCTGTGGAAAGTAGCAATAATACAAATGGATCTCATTTTGTATGCATATATATTTCATCTTTGACATCAATGCAGTTACAATACGAATAACTTTGAACTAGCATGACTTTAGAATTAGTTTAACTGTTTTGTTAAAAATGAAACTAGGGAAAAAAAAAGAGATAACAAATAAACAATCCTGATTACTTATGGTTTCCATTTCACTTTACAGTATTTAACAGTATCCAAAAATAGTGTATTACATTTACTCTTCTGTCAAAGTTTATCCACAAGCTACTTGAACAAATACAAATAACCAGTATTTCACAAGTGAAATTCTGAGTTCACATTAATAGATGATGTGTTAAATTTATTAAGAAGGGAGGGGATAAATTTGTGAATGGATAACCACTGGTTGTAGGAGACTTCTTCCACAAGAAGAAACATATGTCAGAAAAATCTTGTTTGTACCCTCTGCCTCCTGCTAGTCTTAAAAAGAAACAATTAAAGTACTAGTCTACTTTGCTTAACATCATTGAAAATCAACTGGAAACCTTTTCTGGCTAATAGTTTTGGGGAAACTAAAAACAAAAGTATTTAGAGATATATTTTAGGCAGATGGGGAAAAATAGAAAATTGAGGAGGAATTTTCATTTAAGTGACAATCCGGAAAACAGAAACTGGGGAGCAATTATAAATAACATGAAGGAAAAAAAAATTATGGATTACCAATTTTCTTAGCAGATTTTTGATAGTGTCTTTTAAAATTCTAACTTGGCAAAAAACATTTTCTAGATGCATTTAAAAAGGTTGCTAAATCATCAAGTTAAGGCATGAGCATTTAAACTTGGGTGAGATCACTATCAACCAATTCATGAGAAGGAAGAAAAGCTCTTGAACCAAGGGAAAAAAATCTTCTGTAGCACTAACACTTGAACAATTAAATGCTTGGATATTTACAGGAACATGAACTGAATAGTAAAAAGCCTAATAATGAAAGGTCATGTGAACCACTGAAACTCTTGGACCTCCACTGGTACATTAATAGCTAACACTATGTGAAACTGAATGTTTGAAGTACATGAATCAGCACCCTTAAATAGAAAATCTGCATTCGAATATAAAAAATTCGAGGAAGATATTACCCAGATGCATTGATCTTTTAAAGCATGACGGTTTTGCTGTAAAACATGTAATTGTGTTAAATATCCCTGCAGAATTTTCGTCTTATTGGTTGACTGATGAACTTCAGCATGCCTGTTGCCTGCAACTAGTGCCTGGATTTATTTTTTGAGAGAAGGAAATATATGCAAGTATTTCCAAAAGGAAATGCGCCTGTAGTACAGAAATGAAGTAGAACCTCAGAGCTGTGCAGAAAAGATCTTTCCTGACTTTTCTCAAATGAAATTAACAGTATTGACATTTCAATTACCATCACTAGAAATCTGCATGAAATCTTTTTGATGAAACAAATAGAAAATTTCACACATTTCATAGCTGTTTTCGTAACTACTTTTTATGCATCCCTACAAGTTTAAGCAGATGCTTCATCAGCGATGGGCTGAGTTTTCCTTCACAATCATAACTGTTAGACACATTTTTAAATGGAAGGTCAGAATTTGAATAACAGGACAGAAATTGATTTTGTCTGAGCAGAGAGTGAATATTGTCAAAAAGCCTTAAGCACATAATTACACCATTTGCTCTCTTTTAAGAAGTGACAGAAGAATCAAATATTTTTAGAGCCTGGGAAAAGAACTGTTATTTCTTGCCTGAATTGATTGTATCCTTCAAAGTTAAAATTTCTAGTCCAGAAGAAAATAGGATTTCTAAAAAAATTGTTACCTTCATTCAGTTGAAGTCACAGGTTTGCAAAACTTCCTAAAAAAAATAAAAAAAACATTCTATAAGCTGATGTTCCAAAATAAGAAATTTCCGTGAATTTTATCTCCACAAACTGTGTGTAGGAAGTACACATTGTACCAAGCTTGTGCAAGATGAACTTTCTGAAGGGAAACTACAAAGCAAAAAACCATCCTGGTTCATACAGTGGATCTGCTCTCCTTTTGTTGGCTGGCTGTCGCGCTTTGACAAACTATTAGTTTCAAGCAGTGTTCAGGGGAAAAACTAGGCTGAATATGTCTGAATATGTTTGGAAATAAGAAAACTTCATGAAATCCTTCATTGGTAGCCCATCTGTTAAAAAACTTTCCAGTTTAGGTTTATAGATTTTCTTTTATACTAGCCTAATAGGAGAGCAGAATCTTATTGCTTAATATCTATCCTGTTTCCTAAGATGCATCATATGTGAGTGAGAGCCTACTTCACTGTTAGCAGCCTAAATTCAAAAAGAGAAGTCTTGCTGTCTGCAACTGCACATTAAGTTTTCCCCTTATTAGGTAAAGTGATAGAAAAACGCTAACACAATTACACATAAAAGCTAAGAATGTGCAGCTATTTTGTTTTAATACTTTGTTATTCTCTTTGCACTGCAAACTAAGAAAATGTTCTGATGTCTAACATAAATTGGTTTCTGGAAGAGTCTGTCTGACTGGCTCTGGCAGCTGACAATTTAAGTATGGGTAACAAAGAATGTTAAGCTTCACTACTTTTTGCATTTGGTGTGGCATAACTTTTTAGGGAAAGCCAGCCACCGACGTAGATGCTATCAAATTCTACAGGCCTGAATGCAAATTTGTCCACACACTCACTGATAAGGGTGCTACCATAGCTGCCAAGTCAGTACCAAGTGAAAATTACTTTGTTCTAGGGATGGCTAGATAAATAAATGACTAAATAAACACTACCAGACACTTAGTATTTTAACCAGTAAACTATCAAAAGATTTCAGTAAAGTCTAGGTCATCTTCATTGACTTTTGTTCTCACCGTAATAAGGTAGTAAAACAGCAGAAAGATACAGATGTTAGTACTGTTCAGCATCTTATTTCACTCCATTCATCAAATACATTATCTTTCACCTGTTTCATTTTCTTTCAGCCAATAATGCTGAAGTTTTCAAATATAAAGAAATTGAGGATTACAGTAAAAACTGTTAATAGAGATCAGTTTAGTTTATTGAAAACCATTATTTGTCATCTGGAGGGAAAATGTATTTTCTGCTCCTTGTAATCCATATATTCATTCTGTGATATGTATAAAAGCTCACATGACATATTGATATATAAAGTGCTCTTTCTGTCTGATAAGAATAAAGCATAATTTTCATTTCATGTGTAGTCTCTAAGGTAACAATGTTGTTACTGATTTCAATAGCATGAACCAGCAAAAAACATAGAAAGATGCAAAAGCTGTAAATCTTCCATACATCAGTTACTACTGTTTTAAATTCCTAAATGCATAAAAGTATGTATTATCCCATTTTCAGTAATGTAACAGTACTTAGCATTAAAGTATCTCAATTAAAGGCGACTATTTATGTTCTGTTTTGAAAAAAGGAATGAATGAAAGAATAAATCTGTAGTGATTGTGATGCAAGGTTTCTTTTTTGCTGTTGCTCCCTGCTTCCTTTTCTCCTCCCTTACCCTGCTTTATGAAGTATCAATACCTGCAAATGCTTTATTTTCATTTGCCAGTTCCCTGTGAGCATGTAATTAATGACGTCACGGTTGGTTGCTACGGGAATTATTTCCATTTCTAGAAAACTGAGGCTAGAGGGAAATTTGGAAATGACCTATGGGAAAATATGATTTTTTTTTCTCCTTTTTTTTTTTGTCTTTTTTTCTAATATAGATGGATGAAAAATGTAGACTAAAATATTCAAAACTGTAATTGCTTTTATATGTGGCTGCCTTTAACTTGGGGAGTATTAATACCCCCATGTCTGCTTATTTGGAAACACTGTCTAAGAAGTCAGGGATGTACACGGTAATTAGCGTCTACGGAGTAATGGAACTCTACAGAATTATAGTTTGCTTAGGACACTCCCATGGATAGGGCATCCACAACTTTTCTGGGTGACCTGTTACAATCTCACTACCCTCATCATGAAGAATTTCTGCTATGGACAGACATTTAGAAGTTCCAGCTAATAACAAACTCTTGGCATCAGTCAGCCTCAGTTTAAGGCAACATGCAAACATTTTAGGATATCTAGTCTTTTTATCTAAGACAAAGTAAAAAACAATGTATATTCAGCCCCATAGTGTGATGAGTGGGGCAGTAGAAAATGTAAAAATAATTTTATAGCTACCAGGCCCTGTGCTTTACCCTGTTCTAATCACAACACTAATTCCATAATCCCCTACCTTTAAATAATAATTCCACTAACAGTACAGCACATTTTTATTATATACATAAGAGAGATTAGATGTTTATCACTAGAGTGGTTCACTTAAAATCATGGACAGTAGCAACATGTGCCACATTATCAGGTTCTGAAGTATGTTTTTCTATTGATGTATGAATATTTTTATAACTATGTTGGTCAATGTTTGTTTACATGATAAATCTGTAGATGTAACGATATTGAAGTTCTACGAATAGAATAGAATAGAATAGAATAGAATAGAATAGAATAGAATAGAACAGAATAGTTTGTTGGAAGGGATCTAAAAGGGTAACAAAGTGATGATGGCTTCATTTAAAATGCTACCCAGGGATACACAAAGTTCTTCACTCTGAGAGTTGCCAAAACCAGTAGCCCAACAGAGATGAGATGTTTGCAGTTTCGTTTCCCCAGCTTCAGCCATTACTATTGCTGAGCATGTATTCCCAGTAGGCATACATGGACATACGTATAATACATATATGTAGACGAATGTAGCCACTTGCACTGATAAACACTCATAGAAAACAAAAATGGTACTCACAAAAATGCAGATAATGTCAGCAGCCTCCTCCTATTTCTCAATCAGGAAGAAGGCCTGTAGGTAGAAAAACTAGACATTAGTATGTATATTCAGTTTGGATCACTTCAGTAATTGATCAAGACAGTCTATCTGACAGCTGTACCTGGATCCCTGCTCTACTCAGGAGATTTCGCTGAGGTCCACAGCCTGACTCCAGAAGCTGGTACTCAGATGCCTTCATGCAAAAATGCACACATGCACTTACACACATGCACTCACATACAGTATGGAACCTTCTAGTGACTGATATTTTACAACTTGTATTGGGCCCCTGGATTCCCTGATCTTCTGATGGCTTCTGATGTCTTCATACACAAAGACAAACACGCAAAATAGGGTCTTTCTGGAAGTCAGTCCAGAGAAGCAAGTCTCTGTGAATGCTGCAGCTTCTGTCTGGGACCCCTGATCTACTTTTCCAGTAGCCACATCTTATACCTCCAGTTTCTCCCACACCCAGCCAAGATTTATGACCTTTTGTGGTTTAACATAACACATAGCTCAGTACCACAGAGTTGACTGCTCACTTCTTCCCTCCTAGTGGGACGTGGGAAAGAATCAAAAAAAAAAACAAAACAAAACAAGAAAAAACTCTGCAAAGTAGAACTTGTAGGTTGAGATAAAAACTATTTACTAAGACAGGAAAAGGAAGAGGAAGAAAAGGATATATATATATATATCCTTTGTATGATCTCTATATATATCCTTTATATATAGTGTGCATAATGTGCATATATATTGGTCCTGATTATATATGCACACCACAAGTGGTGCACAAGCAACTGCTCAGCCAGTCCTGGAGCAGTAGCTGCCCCCTCAGCCAGCTCCCTACTGTTTTCAAACTTTTTCCACATTATGTCATACGGTATAGAATACCCTTTCGGACAGTTTAGGTCAGCTGTCCTGATCCTGTTTCCTCCCAGCACCTTCTGTCCCTTTGCTGACTGGACAATACAATAAGCTGAGAAACTGAAATATCCTTGGGTCTGTACAGCAGTGCTCAGCAACAGCTAAAACATCCTTGTATTATCAACATTATCTCCTAAAGCCAAAACATAATATCATACCAGATATTATGAAGGAGAAATTAACTCTGTCCCAGAGCTTGACCACTTTGACAGACATACCAGATTTTCTTCATACTTTTCACCTCATTCAGCCTCATGCTCATCGGCAATCACACATGCATTATACACACGTTTGATCTTCTCCAGCTACTGCCACTGCAGACACGTGCCTCTGTGGTCTGTTTCCAGTCACTGGCCCCCATCCCCCTCACTGCTTGATTCTTCTGGGCTCTCCAGGCACATGGAGATGGATCTCATCACACACGTATTCTTCATGAGCTTACCTGCAGGGAGAGCCTGAGCTGCGATAAAGCATATATAAAATTGCTGCAATATTTCTGTCAACATATTTTCATTATGAAATTGAAAGAAGAGCCACAAACAGTTGGGTAAACTTATGGCATTTGAACATGGAAATAATACATTTTCACTTCAAATATGTTTTTATCTCTCCGTGAATTGAATTGTTGGCCTTTACAAAATTTTAAAAAAAATATAAGATAATGTTCTCTTATTCGAGAAACTCTAAAGTCACCACTGTTTACTGTTACCAGGGGTGCTGAAAACATTATCTGAACAACACAATTTATAGTACGTGCATTCATTACATTGAAAGCCAAACTACAATCAAGGACCACCAAATAGATTTTCTTTCAATGTCAGATATAAGATGATATCCTTTGCTTACCTCCTTCCTAAATGTTCTTAGCAGTCAGACATAACCTGTCTTCCTGTGTATGATACTTCAAAACATACAGGCTGTAGTATGACATATACTTTCTTAGTTATTTAAAACCTGAAGCCCTTTTGTTAAATACTAGCATTTTTATCATTCTGATTTTAAAGCCGATGCAGTTTATGTTTTTGTTAGTGTTTTCTTCTTTTTTTTTTAAAGAAAAAAGAAAAGTAAGTATTAAATACTATTAGAAATGGTCCCATGGAAGAAATTATCCTAAGTCAGAAGGTAACACGATTACTGAAATATACTGATAACTCCAAAAGCTACTGAAAAGCTAAAATGCTATTCTACAGAAGTGATATGTCAGAAAAATGATATTTTTTTTAAAAAAGCATCTGCAAAACCAAAAATGCCAAATGTCTTTTTCATTCAAAATTTTGGAAATATTTCTTAAAAGTAATATTATTTCTTTAAATCTCACCAAGCTAATGTGACTTGGTTTTGACCATCTCTAATAACATTTTTTAATTCCTTTCCATTATGTGCAATTTTGATACAAATTGAAATTGATCATTTTCTCATTACATTAATTCAGTAGGTAAAACGAGAAGATGTAAATTCTAGCTTTATTCTGAAATTATTTTAAGATAAATAGGACTTAAATTCTTGAGAAACAATTCTTGTATACCTTTAAACAAATGGATTTTACAGACTACAGAAAAGACTTCCGTTATCTTTTTTACTTCACATCTTAAATTTTGGAAATCAATCTATTGTCATAAAAGATACACACCTGTGTGAATAGATCCCTGAAGATTTCCCAAGATCCTGCCTTGTAGTGAGCATCACGGAGAGCAACAGACTGAACACATACTAACTAGGTTGCTCAAAAAGGTCATCAAGAGATTCATGACAGTACCTTAAAAACATCACAATATGGTTATGTTCTACGTATTTTAAAGCAACTTGCTATCTAATAGAATGGTCTGGACTTTCTCTGTTCTTAATAGTGTTCTCTGACGCTTTTATATTTTTTTATTTCCTATTCTCATTGTTTTAAATTTCGTCCATGCTTTGGAATAATTTCCGTTTGAATCATCTACTCTATATGCTTGCTTCCTCTATCACATTATCTCCTGATAAAAAATGGACTTTTAGGGTTCTGTTTTTCAACTGAAAACAACTGCCGCAATTGATTTTGTAATGTGCTTTGTACAAACTGAAACAAATAGAGTAGTTAAGTAAAAACATAGAGCTCTACTTTAAGTACATTGTGGATATTTTAAGAGCTTTCAAACACTCAATTGCTGTGTAGTTAACTCTGAAATGTGATGAAATGAAAAGAAGTAATATGAACAAACAGCATCTACTCTGATGAAAGCTATTTCTGTTCATTAAGAAAGGCTACGATATTTTCTTCTTCAGCGCCAGGGTACTCCTGACAGTACTGCCAACAAATTGTGCACTCCTATCCATTTATTTTCATGTACTTAATTGACCATTTTAAGAAAGAAATGGTGTTCTATGATAACAACAAGATAAAAGACAGTAATTGACTGAAATGCATGGCTCCAGCTAGCTAAAACCACTTTCAACTAATGGAAACCTGTACAGAAGATGTGAAAGTCTAAGCCAAAAGCAAAAAAGCTCACGTTTTATTTTTCTCTTTTTTTATTTTTATTTTTTTAATTTTATTTTTAAGGAAGAGTGAAGACATTATCTTTGTTAAGAATTATGGACTCTACAACTTCTAACAAGAAAATATAGGTAAAGAAACTGCATTGCTTTAGAATAATGCTGAAGGGTGCCTGATTGTATCATATTGTGCTGGATACACTGTGGAAAATTGATATTATTTAAGTTTTCTATAACAGTATTAGAGTCTCAGCATAACCTTATTTGATTCGCGTACATCCATGAAACTCCATTGTGTTTTTCAACAGCTAGTACCTACAGATATAACAGTATGCAAACAATATTTTGATGGGTTTAATGCAACAAACTTGCTAAGATACTCAGAACAAATACGTATTCTGAGAAATAACGTAGTTTTTTTTGAAAGCAGCGCTGAAAGATATTCTGAAAGAATAATTTTAAAATGATCTTACTTTCTAAGTAAAAGGTCTTATCTGCTGTGTGTGCGTCTGTTTTCCTTCCCCCACCCTTCTTCAACTCTTTTTTCAATCCTAATAATAAAAAGACAAATCTTTTGGAAAATATACAGTCTTGAACTTTCTCCAGGTGTTGTGTGACTTGGGATTTGGCACACTAAAGAAAATCACCGCCACAGAATCATAGAATGTCTTGAGTTGGAACAGCCCTTAAAGATCATCTAGTTCCAGCTCCCCTGCCCTGGATAGGATTGCCCCCCACTAGATCAGGCTGTCCAGGGCCCCATCCAACATGGCCTAGTATGCTTGGAGGGATGGGGCATCCACAACATCTTTGGGCAACCTGTTCCAGTACATTACCTAACTCTGAGTAAAGGATTTCTTTCTAACATCTAACCTGAATTTCCTGTTTTAGTTTAAAGCCATTCCTCCTTGTCCTATCACTATTAGACTACATAAAGAGAAACTCACTGTCCTTTTCTGAAGGGCTGCTCTGAAAGAGTTGTTACCTCAGTCTGTATACATATTGGGGATTGCCCTGACCTGCTTGGCCTTGTTGAACCTCATTATGTTCATTACAGATGTGGGCCCACTTTTCAAACCTGTCCACATCTCTCTTTATGATGTCCCTTCCTTCTGCTGTGTCAACTGCTTCACTCAGCTTGGTGTCATCAACAAATCTGCAGAGGATACACTCAATCCTATCGTCAAGATCATTGATAATAATGTTGAATAGAGTTGATCCCTAAATGAGATAAGAACCTTTAGTGAGAAATCATTTGTTAAGCCTGAGTACTGCTTTGGCAGCCCTGTCCTGCCAACGTGGTTGGCTGGGAAAGGTGCTGATTTACACAGAAGGTAGTGCACATCTTGACAAGTGCATCTTCCTATCCATTCCCTTGGGGATACCACTCATGGCTGGCCTCCACCTGGACATAGAGCCCTTGACCACAGCCCTCTGGCTGTGACCACACAAACAATTCCTTATCTACTGATCCCTCCTTCAAATCCATATCTTTCCAATTTAGAGATAAGGATGTGGCGCAAGACAACATCCAATGGCCTTACAGAAGTCCAGGTAGATGACATCAGTTGCTCTTTGCTTGTCCATTGATGCCATCACACCATCATAGAAGGCCACCAGATCGATTAAGCACAATCTGTCCTTGGTGAAGCCATGCTGGCTGTCTCAGATCACCTCCTCATCTCACATTTGCCTTAACATCTCTTCCAAGAAGATCTGCTTCATGGTGTTCCCAGACACAGAGGTGAGGCTAGCCAGTCTGTAGTTTCTTGGGTTCTCCTTTCTCCCTTCCTTGAAAATGGAAGTGATGTTTCCCTCTCTCCAGTCACCAGGGACTTCCAACATCAACTCATACTATTCATAAACGTAGGAAGAAAAATGTCATGGTATTAACAAACGTAGAGAGTGAAAACTGAAACAGGATTCTGTTCATGCTAAATTTATTAAAACAACAAAAAAAGTACTAGTAAAAAAATAACAATGAAAGCATTTAAAGTAACAACATAGCTGGTGGGGCCAGCTATGCATTTTTGTCTGTAAATAGAAGGAAAACAAATTGTTGAGGAGAGATGCTGAGAAGGGTGTGTAAGTTCTGTGACACGTTATTGTTTTCAGGATTGCAACTTATGTCACTATGTTCCAGATATCTGCCTTCAGATGTTTAGTACACTTGGCAGCTGTCACAGAAGGAGCTACTGGCAAATGCATCCTGAGACCAGCCTGCACTGATATTAGCTGATATTTAAGCAAGAACTTAAAATTCTCTAAAAAGTTTCCCATCAGTGGTACAGGGAGAGGAAAACGTAACAACTGAAAATCTAACCCTCAGCAGACGTGCTGATACAATTTCGAGCGGCCAACATCTTATGTAAAGGTATACGCTTTCTGTTCTATGGGCATGCAAGAAATACCACTTCTGCATCACAACATAGATGGCATAATACACTAACACGGATTCTGTATAACATTTTTAGTTTAGCCTGGGAAGATGCATTTACCAGGATTCTTCTGAATATGGCCGCTGTCAATGCTTTTGGTTCACACCGCACATGGAACTGCAACATAAGTAGCTGAACCTGAAACATAAGCAGCTGGACATGTGTGTTGCAAGAGCCAATGCTCCCTTATAGCTAAAAAGAATTCAGTCCAAAGAGGCAAAATGAATATGTTATATATTAAACCCTACAAAATGCAATGTAAATGTTTGAAACTAATTCTCTCATTTACAGATGTGCTTCTATCAGGCTACATTCCATGTTACTGTAAACAAAACATTTTAGCCCACAGATTATAAAATTTTAATAACTCTTAAATGCAGTAATACACATTGTGGATGAAATATACCCAAAGCATTATTTGTATCACTTAAAAAGGGAAAAAATAAGACATTAAAAAACATAAAAAACTATTTCAGTACTCTCTCTGCATATTTCTTATTTACATTATTCTGAATATTAATTGTTTAAAGATCCAGCTTATATTTTGCACAAGGCCATATTTCTGTATGTATCTAATTCTTCATTATATCTACGAACTACACTGTAGCAGTAATTTTGCAAAAATAAAGTAATAAAATTAAATTAAATTATCTCACAAGAGATTATTTCCCTCAATTTCCTCAATGGCCAGATAAGGACATATATATTTCTAGTACTGCAAAAGAAACATGAAAGGCATTTCTTTTCCTTTGTTCTGCAGGCACAGGTAGCATTTGTTTTTTTCCACAGTCATTTGGATTATGGGCATTGCATTTTGGTTCTCATATTTTAGATAACTTTTAGAACAAATGGTGACAATATGCCTTTTAATTATGTAACTCACATAATGCCCAGTGATAAATACAAATTAAGTATTCTGAAATATGTTCTTTTAAGATTGCTTTATTACAAATGAATTCTTTCTAGTATCAATTTTATGGAATTTTACAAGTAGGTATTTATATACATTAGGCTTATATTTCTTTGATCTTCTTGATTTTCTGTTCTCCCATTTACTCTATGAATCAAAAATGTGAGAGGAAAGAAATGGCTTATTTTTTGGATAGAATTTTATTTGATGCCATACAAAGGATTTCATATGGAAAAAAATTGTATAAGACTAATACAATCATAAAATGTTATTACGGTGTGAAAGTAATGGGCCTGTACTTCTGCTCAGAATCTCAGCTCAGAATCATTGTTGAAAAGAAATATCATTCTAACTGCATACAACCATCAGCTTCACTATCATTGTAACTGCATATGGCCATTGAATTCACGTGACTTCTGAGCTGAGTTCATATAGGACTCTCCAGAACTATTAAAAAAATTAAGTATCTACTGACATTCATTGAGAACTGGAAAACATCTTCATGCTTCACATATTTTTTAATTGCTATCACAGATCCTTTCTGACAACACTATTCTTTTCATAAACATATCTTGACTATTTCATTTCAAAATAAAGAGGAACAATTATATATCTGCTTTTACATGTGCCCATTCAGTCGATGTGGGACTATATTCAGCGCACTTTTCAGCTCTCTTGAGTATGGTTATACCATTACACAAGCACGATATCTCTGATCTATCTAAATGCTTTGAAGAATGCAAGGGGTCTAAGCCAGAAGCAACACAAAAAGCTAGACTGGAGTTTAGCTCACATTTTCAACTGACAGTGAAGAGGACTGCTACCATCATAAGCATCAGTGTTTCCTGTAGTCTTGTGTTGGGAATTTTGTACTGCCAAATTGACCCCAAGGAGTCTCTATTTTCAAGAATTATCAAGCAGAAGGATGATTTTTTTTTCTTTTTTAAATAAGCAGCTTTCAAGTGAGAATAAGTATACCAGCAATAAGTACATAGATATTTTTATCAACAATGATGTTACAAAAATATGTGAGCTACTATTCACTATGAGGACAAACTTATGTGTGAAAAACTGTTACAAACAAAACTGACTCAGCAGTTCTTCTGCTTATGTTATTTCCCCAGACATAAAGGAATTTTTGCAAAGATCTTCCAGAAAATCAAAGCCTAGATTTTTTTTCTTTACTTTTCTTTTGTTGCTGTTGTTGATGATTTTACCTGTTATTTTGGAATTTTAGGGTTTTATTAGTATTTTTTATGATGATCTAAGGAACAGTCTGTAAAATGACTGTGACACAAATAACAATAAGGCAGTCTGTGGCTTGTGAAAGCATTCTAACTGAAAGCAGGATTTGGTGTTGATAAGAAATTAGAACTATTTCATTTTTTCAAATTTTCTTTCTTCTGAATATAAAGTAGACTGTGAAGGACTCTAGCTTGTCTGTGGCTTATTCCAGTTTATTCCATCGTCTCCTGATAATACTTGCATTTTCTAGTAAAAATAAGGAGACATCTCTGACAGCATTATCAAAAAGTTTTAAGCTGTCATCACCATTCCTTTTTGATTTTAATATGACCTTCTGTCTCTCTTAGGCCCACAAATATATCTTTTTGCTCACAGAGGTGACTGGGACTGTTATTTACTTTATGTTTTGTTTTTTTTTTCCCCTGTTTATGAAATGGAACTGAAATAAACAATGCTGCAGAGTGCAAGTTTTAAATGAAATCTCGTTTCCTATCCAGTTAATGTCATATAAAAGTGTGACCATAATGCTTATGGAATCATCTCACTCTGACATGAATTGTTGGATTTCTGTGTAATTGCGGAGGCTGAAGCTCGAATTACACAGCTTGAAATGTAAGGTAATGCTATCTCAAATGATATGGATTTGCATATAATATATATAGAAGATGACAAGAGAACAATACTGGAACGATTTGAGATTTAGAACAGTACATTAACTGATATGGCAAATATGAATCAGTTGCATGTATAAAGAAATCTACAGTACTTTTCATGACTTTGTAATTTCATACTTTTATAATAATGTCTTGTTAGAAGGGACTTGTTTAAACCTGAGTTATTAACAAAAAGCTATGGCATCCACTTCGTGTTTTGGTATATGCTGTGCATTGCTTTTGCCTGAGGACTCTGTATTATGCTTGAATGTTCTCTACTAAAACAAATTATAAATAAAACTGGAAACCATTTCAGAGCTAGAACAACAAAATGTTGAAAAAAAGGAAAAGATGTTTGTGTTTACTTGTTTTTCTGTATATTGGACGTGCATGAACAAAAAAGTCTACATACTATAGAATTTTCTCTCTTGCAGACAGTTTTTTTTCCTCCTCTGCATCTTTCTTTAATGCAATAAACTAGTCATGTAAAGTGTGCTAAATCTAAAGAAATTGTTTGGCTTGTTTTTTTATGATTCTGTGTAATACTAATAGCACTATATTAGCAGTAATATATATCAAAACATATGTTACAGGTACATGAAAATTAGGTGTGCATTTCGTTGAAAAGGTACAGCATTTTTATCTAACAGATATTCTTTAAACAATTAAATTGTTTGGCTTAGCTAGTATTTCACAACTGTGTGGATTTTTGCATACTTGAGATGGTCATTCTGATATTTCTTTTGATGAAACAAAAATCCAGGAAATCCTCTCTAAGCTGGCAATTTTAAAAACATAAGTAAAAGGTTTTTCTAATTTTTTTTTATTGGTAAAATCATTGTTAAGCATATGTTAATAGTGTACAGGTCAACTTCACAGCAACAAGACAGAAAGCAGGGAGCTGGAAGGCCAGAAAAGGAGAGGAATCATAGAAAGCGAGTTTAAATGATTAGGTATGCTTATAGAAAAATATACAGTGTACCCCTATGAGATGAGACTGACAGGTCGGTAGTTCTCTGGGTCATCTTTTCTACCCTTCTTAAGAATGATGGTCTCTTACTATATTGCAAAAATTTAATAGCACAAAAATTTCTTAATCTATTGCAAAAATTAGGCTAGTGTAATGTCAACTATAACAGTTGATATTTTAATATAACAGTTTCAAATCAGTGCTCACACAAATACAGTCGTGATCTGTGTGAAATAAGGATAGCTTGCCACTGATGTCAATAATTGTACTAAATGATTATTCATATTACTAAAAGATGTCAAAATTAAAACTTGCCATTGGAAAATATAAATATCAGCCACACTGAAATTTCTGGTGGAGACCTATGCCCAATTAAATAATGCTCAAAAAATTAGGACATTTATTAGTATTGCTTACATTTCAACCTTGCATTTCACAGATGGGAAACCTTGATTTCTTATTTTGTGCCAACTTCAGACTACTCCAGGGGAAGGACTCATTGACTTCTGTCAGTAGTTCCAGTTTATATCAACAGGTATGCTTTCATTTGACTTATTGTTTAGGATTTTCACATCTCAACTTCACATTCTGTACACTGAATTAATACTTCTTTGTTGTTGTTTGTTTGTTTGTCTGCTTGCTTTTTTGTTTATTTCCCAGTATTTACGAGCAGAATTTCAAAGCACTATATGTAATACTGACTCATAAAAGGAAACAAACAAGCAAACAAACAAAAAAACAGAATAAATTTTTATGGTTTAATTAAATTATTTTATTCACTTCTAACAAGAATTTTTAGCCCAGTAACCCTTTATGGGATTATTTAATTTGAACTGATCAGTAAAATGCACATTATCAGATTAAATCTAAGGATCTTTGCTAGCAGACACTGTTCTCACCAAAAACACCACATATGTACAGTGCAGTATATAAATTCTTTATTTACAAAGTAAACAAATACACTTTATAAATATATATATAGTTTTACTGTTACTTATAAGCAGAAGTTACCTAGGGTGTTTGAGGAGTCTTCCTCTTGAAGATTTTCAAAAGCCTCCTGGACCCATATCTTGGGCAACAAGAGCCTAGGTAGACCTGCTTGATCACGGAGTTTGAACCAGATAATCACAAGAGGTCTCTTCCAATCTCAGCCTTTCTGTCAGTCTGTGATTCTGTGGTTTGTTATAAACTTCATATTCCCACCTTTTTTGTGAGACAATCATTCAACAGGATGCATATATCTTATAGAATCTCCTCTGGTGTTGATAGTTTTCTTGTCTTTCTGTGACTTTCAGGCAGAACTAATGACTTTTTTTTTTTTGGTCTGGAACCATTCCCTGTAAAACAAAACAAGCATTTGTGTATTTTCTGCCATTATGTAGAATTGCTACTTGGAATTCTATATCATAGAATCATAGAATCATAGAATGGTTCAGGTTGGAAGGCACCTTAGAGATCATCTTGTTCCAACCCCCCTGCCATGGGCAAGGACACCTCCCACTAGACCAGGTTGCCCAAAGCCCCATCCAGCCTGGCTTTGAATACTTCC
>WBMW01005981.1:77380-115772 GCA_013396635.1 Penelope pileata
CTGGGTCTGTTCAGCCTGGAGAAAAGAAGGCTGAGAGGGGACCTGATCCATGTTTATAAGTATCTTAGTTGTGGGAGGCAAATGGAGGTGGGGAACCTCTTTTCGGTGGTCAGTGGGGACAGGACAAGGGGCAATGGCCTTAAGCTGGAGCACAGGAAGTTCTGCACCAACATGCGGAAGAACTTCTTCACGGTGCGGGTGACGGAGCACTGGCGCAGGCTGCCCAGGGAGGTTGTGGAGTCTCCTTCCCTGGAGATATTCCAGACCCGCCTGGATGCCCACCTGTGCAACCTGCAGTAGGGAACCTGCTCTGGCAGGGGGGTTGGACTCGATGATCTCTTGAGGTCCCTTCCAACCCCTGCAATTCTGTGATTCTGTGATTCTGTGATATGTATTGACCACAACCCCAGTTCCCCGCTGTCTTGCCTTTCGCTGTACAGGGGGGGGAGTTAAAAGGAGGTGGATAGGGGGAAGGTGCTTCTAGGTTGCTTTTAGTTCTCACTACTCTAGTCTGTTATTAGTAGGCAACAAATTAGATTAATTTCCCTGAATCTATTTTTCTTGTGAATGTAATTGTTAAATAATCTCCCTGTCCTTATTTCAACCTATTTTTTCACAATATTTTCTCCCCCTGCCCTTTTGAAGAATGGGAGTGAGAGAGAGAGACGGTGATGCTAAGCTACTCATCAGTGTTAAGTCATCACAACTTTCTCTTCGACTACCATTCAAATCAAATAACAATTGTAAAGCCTCTTTATGTAAAACCTATTTTTTGAAGTCAGCTTTGGTTGTTTCTGAATTATGTAAGTTCTTCATTTGCTATAGTCTATAATATAGTATACAGTTTCCATTAAATATGCAAAATTAGGAATTCGCGGACTACCAAAACTAAGTGGAAATAATTCTCTATGCACTTCAGGTAAAGCAGTTTTATGAAGGATTCAGTCACACTGTTTATTCTGTCACAATGTGTGAGCTCATATCTCAACAAAGCAAAATCTTTAATGTTTTTGACTTGCTTGAAATGGCTCTGTATTTATAATTTTATGACGATTTACACATATGATCTTTGGGATATTAAGATCTGCTGATCTTCTGAGAAGATCTCTATTTTTCTTAAACATGTATTTATAATGATAGAAAATAAGTGGAAAAAAGTGGAAAAAACCAAACCCTGTATATGTTCCAACCATAAAAATTTCTCTGTGTTGAAGCCTATGTCTGTAAATAATTAATGGATTACATTTCTGTAATATGACTGATCCCACAAACATCTAACCAATGTAAGCAGCTTTCTTCATACAAGAATCCCCGCTGATTTCAAATTACTCACAGAATAAATATTTGCCTGATCAAGAGCTCAAGCAGCAAGTTATCTTTCTGCTCTATCCCAAATAATATTAATATAGTGATATTAATAATATTTTATTGAAAGTAATCTAAAGCAAATTTTAGCTTTTTATTCTTGAGTGAGATATCATAGTAACAAGAAGTAAATTCACATGTTTACTTGGTAATATTAACACTAGCTTTCAAATAAATATTCACTCATATTAGGACTCTGATACATTTGTTACATTATTATGGTTAATTGTAATTACACGAGACTATAAATAAAATCCATATTATTTTTTTCCCTTTGAATTAAATTTGCTGAAGAACTGTATCAGTTCTTTATATGAATATGAAGGTCAGGAATCTACAAAAACGTGCAGAGTCCTGTATTGCTATATGTTTCGCATATATATGACATTCAGCTCTTAATTCAAAGGGCAACAGTCTATATGAAGTCAGAGAGACACTACTTAGCAGCAGTTTAGAACTGTAAACTCTGAACCATATCTTTGCGAAGCAGGGGCAGCACAGGTTGTAATAATTCAGTTCTGAGATATTTCACATTAAAGTCTGGGGTATTGCCTCTTTCGAACGTGTGAGTCTGTTGCATCTCATTTGGACAGATTGAATTTTGCCAGATTATAACAACAGAGCATTAGTTTTGATAAGAAAGGTACGAGATTAAAGTGCCCAAATGTCTGAAACAATCATATATCGAGATAGAAAACAGGCCTGCTAAGTACCAGATGAAAACCAACATGCTGTTAAGATAACCAAGCCATTTTTTATGTTTCTTTTGGCTAGAAGTGAATTGTTTACAAAGCTAAGTTTCTCTCTAAATATTTGATAGAGCAATCTGGACCATCATAGTTTCTCTGATATTTCCAGTGTAATTTTATTCACTTTCTAGCCTTTTTTTTAAAATTTTAATTTATTTAATTTAATTTTAATTATTTAATGTAATTTATATTTAATTTTTAATTTTTATTAATTTTTATTAATTTTCTCAACATTTTTCTTGCACAATATTTATAAAATCATAACTGTGGTGGCCTATTCAACGTGTGGAGGTTAAAAGAGAAGCACTGAGTTTGTAAAAATATTAATATCAGACAATAAATCTCCACAACCTGTCTGGGTAGCCTGTTCCAGTGCTGTGTGACCTTCAAAGTAAAGAAGTTTTTCCTCATATTTGTATGGAAATTCCTGTGTTCCAGTTTTTGCTCATTGCCACTTGTCCTGTCACAGGGCACCATCCTCTTGACATTTAGGCCGATGTTTCTAAACCATCTAGTAATGAGGTCATTTTATGCAATTATCTACTGTTCTATAACCCTAAATATATAAAACCCAACACTAGTTTTTCTTGAATTCCTTTTTCCCCAAGTGAGTACACAATGAACCCATAAAATCATACATTCTTAGAGATTTAATTTAGCTCAACACTGTGTAAGAAAAATCTGCATGGAGGGATATCTGATCCTGACCTGTGTTTTTAACTATTACATTTCTGAAAATACTAATAATAGTCTTTCTTTCTTTTCACGTGAGGACATCACATATTTTTTGCAGCTGATCTCAGAAGAAAGTGCTGTGTTAATATTTTGGCTATAATACTCTTTTATTTTAGTGACAATCTACTCAATCTTCCTTAATTATATCACATTAATAAAAAAAATATTTTTCAGAACAATCCCGATATATCGTGTTGCTATATAAACATTCAGTTATTAATTAATTATCAGAAGCTAGATCTCAAGCTGAATGAAAAGCTGAATGTATGTCTTTCAATGAACACATAGTAAAACTTTGTGGCCTTGTAAGCTTTAGAAGGAAAGATGGGTGAAATTACACTGTGAAAATAAGGATGTAAAAGCACAAAAAGTAATGAAGAGAGATTTGGCAATGTATACTCCAAGAAACTTTTAATCAGAAAGTTCATCAAAGTTCTATTTCAGAGGCTGGAGTAGCCTTTAAGGAGACCAGAAGTTTACTCTCCTCCTACTTCATCTGTTTTTCCAAGTTGTGATTGTGGAACTGAATCTCTCAAGGCTTAGTTACACTACAAGTTGATTGATATCCCATAATAATAACAGTATAATATACTTACTCTTTTTCCTGTTATATTACTGTATTATAATTGCTCCTGCTGATTGGTTTCTGGTGGCAGAGAAGGTAGCTGCTTATTAAATCAGTTCTCATTAAAAAGAATGGGAAATAACATAACTGCACCGCATTTGTGAGTTGCTTATTAAATCAGATTCTATTAAATTGGATAGAAAATAACAAATGTGTACCAAATATTTTTGAGTTGAAAAACATTCATCTCAGTAACTGAGATTAAGAATGTCCCTCTGAATTTGTCAATGGACAGATTGACATATTTGCTCATGAGTGACTAACTGAATAGTGATTCAATTTTTGCCGGCTAAATGGGATATCCATGATTTTTTTTAATCAGTCTATCTTCCTGTTTACCAGTTTACAACTTATGTGGTTTGATTTATATACACTCAAGTTAAAACTGACTGTTCAAATCTTACTTTAGGGTTGTTTCTGAGAGTAAAAACTTATTCATTGTGTAATAAAAAAAATCATTTGTTTCGTCTTCAGTAAAAAAAAAAAAAAAGCCTGAAAATCTAAATTACTATGCTGTTCATACATTTTGCAAGTATTCTTCAAAAGACACAGTCTGTTTTTTTGGTTCTTTAAATACAGCTTTTCTATCTGCATAGATCCTCTGAGAAAACAGGATTAGTTCTGTATGCTAATAATTCTGCATCTCTCATTTATAATGCTTTGAGAAAATGCAAACAAAATCACATAACTTTAATGTCAGGTGCCATAATTTAGATTGACAGTGTAATGGTAGTGATTTGATAGGAAAGCATGCCTGAATATATACTTATCCCACTTACCTTTCTTTCACAGTAAAGGAAGAATTACAGTAGGTTTACATTTGTGAAGATAATTTTCAGTATGAAAGCCTAAAGAACGAAAATGAGATGAAGAGCTGTATCTATGGTGAGAGTGTTGCTCTTTTTTGAATTTTAAATTAGTACTGAAAAAATCTTTTTGAGTTCTTTTCACAGGTTCAAGTGTTTAATTGTAAATGGAATCTCAGTTGTCACTGAGATAAAACTGAATAAATACCTTCTTAGGGTGATGCAATGGTGTGGTCCATAGAAAAGAAGGAAAAGTAAATAAATGAAAGAAAAACAGAAAAAAGTTAATGGAAACACAGATGGAAAAGGAAATGAAACAGTAACATCTACTTTGTTGTACATCAACAATATGGTTAAGTCTGTAATTGTTGCATGCTTTCTTTAACAAGAGAAAAACTATGAAACAAAAAAATTCCTGCTTTCAAATCTCACGATTCAGAGCCAAACATTCTAGATATGATTTTGATTTGTCTTAAGAAGCTTTTCCTAAAAATAAAAGAGCATTGCATTTAAAATGAAAATAAATAATACATTGCCTTTCCTAGTAAAGCAGCGTATCACAGAAGAAAAGTGAACTTCTGTTTTGTGATAAATGAAGTATATATGTATTATGAATGTTCAGTGTCCTTTATGCAGAAGAAATATAGTAAGCACAGCATTTACTCACGCCTATCCTCTTCCACTGCATAATTTGGTTGTACAGGCACTTTCACTTACATGAAGATTTTTTTTTTTAAATTCTAGGTTTAACTGAAACATATTTGTTCATTTTTGGTTAGATTTCCTCATTAAAAACATTCTGTATCTTTGAAAAGTTACAAGCTCTGTCTTCCCATGCAGATTTATTTTCATTTTAATTGCAGATTTAAAGACGGCATTTCCACACAATTTGTACCACTTCTCAGTAAGAGAGCTGTTGAATAGACAATAGGAGATGTTATAACAAAAACAATGCAGTTTCATCCCCAGTCTTATGCAGAAGTCAGCACAAATTCCACACAAACAACATCATTAGGACTATGCCATTAACTTTTTCCTTCACAGTCTGTCCAAGGTATCTCAAAATATCACTGAACTTAGCTATAAACATATCTTTAAACATTCTAGTTTATCAATATGTCAGGCTTAGAGTAGCACAAGCCTGTACTTCCTCAGTTCACAGAAAAGGAACAATCACTCTTGGACACCATGTTTCATCCATCCACTTGTGCTGAACATTAGAAAAGAATTTTGCTCTCTTTTCCCCACTCCCAGTAACGGAGAATGAGGTTTTTCTCCTTATCACAGGCACAGTCATGACAAAGGGATTAAAAGAGATAGTTTGCTTCCTCTGCATATATTGCACAGTGGAGAGAGTAGCTCTAGTACCGAAAGAGAAAAAAATGTTTGAGTACATTCATTAACAAATATATGGCTGTGAATTACATATCAGGGTTTTCTGTCAGTGAGTCAAAGCCCCTTGTCCCGGTGGAAAATATGGATAATGTGAATGAGAAGTGCAAAACAAAAAACTGGAAGGCAATTTTGATGTCCTATGTCCAAAAATTCCAGAAAGAAAAAATAATTTTGTCTTCAAAGGATTGCAAACACATCTCAAAGCTATCACTAAGAATTTTTTCTGCATCATACCTAGTTACAAAACTCATAGTACTTAGCTCAAATTGTGGAACGCCCATAACAAGTGTTCTTTGCAAATAATTTTTTCTATAAATAAATCTGTATTACTTCTGACTAAAACAATTTTCCCCGATTTTATTACAAAATATATCAATTTTCTTCTGATTTTAGAATATTTATTTAAAAAAATAATATGACTATAAATGTGTATCACATATAAATTATTTGAGGAAAAGATTTAAAGAAATTTCCTTCCTAGAAAATATCAGAATAAACAGTATTTTAGTTCTGAAGATATTTTTCATTTTTGCACAATATACAAGGCCTTCAAGGTGCCTATGTTTGAACATGATAAGATTTTGCTTTGCTACCCCCTACTGCTGTCCTTGACATCATTTGATGGTCCTTTGTACCACTAAGCCTTTAATTGCAGTGAGATTGGTTAATAGCATCTTAATCTTTACAGGTGATGCTTGTATTATTTATATAACTATTTTATGAACAAACTTTCAATTTTTGGAGTGTGGGTTCAAAATTAACCTAATTTACAGATCATCCTTATCTCAGACGAGAACTTCCTTAGCAAGGCCTTCAGGACCATGAAGAGCTGCTTCTAAGACATCTTAGTTCTAAAGAGCTGTAGTCTGAGTCTGATAGCATGTGTTATAAGTCTTTTACTTGGCTCTCTAATTAAGTTTTCTGATGCTTCTGAAAATTTGAAAGCATTCCATCTAATTTTAAACTGCTCTTAATATTTTTCTTTTATTAAATATGAAAAACCTTTTCTCAACAATGATGACATATATAGTTTTGTTGTGATTTCCAATCTATGCTTCTTTGAACAGAATATGGAAAGGTTGTTTGTATTCAGTACTAAATTCATCTTATTCAATCTGATTTCTCTGAAAAAAGTCAATCGCATTGAGATATGTATTGTTAAATGGAAACTGCATTATTAAAAATAATGATTTATTGATTGCTATATGTTCTAGTGATTTTTAAAACCCTGTCTTTTACTGTGATTGGAGTAAAAGTATTTCAAATAAGAATATGAGATGATTACAGCTTATTAGCAGTCTGTTCATTATTATAGTTCTTTAATTTACAGTTATATTCAGAACCTCAGCTGTTGGAATTTCGTCTTCAGATAACTTTAGGAAAAACCCAGGAATGCTTTATTTATCATTACAGATCTGATGTAGGAAAGCTTCATTTTCTGTATGCTGCAATTTAATACTATTTTGACAAATTTCAGATGTTTCAGTGTGTACAGGAAGACACAAAAAAATGTAAATTTTTGTTAGCATTTTCTGAATAAGCACAAATAAGTGAGGCTTTCACCTACACAGTAATCGTGCTTTGCAATGATTCCAGGCACAGCCTGCTGTCTACCCATAACCCATGGTGAAACAGCCCAAAGCTCCCCACCAGAACACAGAAGTCAGGGAAGCCCACAATGGAGAGAAGTGGAAGCTTTCAATAGCAAGGACCAGCTAGAGAAGGAGACTTCTCCTGAAGCCTGATGTGCCCTTGCAAAACTGCATCTCTGCTCTGCAGACTGAAGAGGAAAGACCTTTCATGTCAGAGGAGTTTCTGCAACTGAGTAAAGCAGCCTGATCTTTCCTTATGTAACAACCAGCGCAACTAAGAAAAGGAGCCAACTGACAGTAGTAGGCTACTTTCTTGCAAGGGGTACAAAGGTATCTATTTCCCAAACTAACCCACTGCCACAACACACACAACACACCAAGGTGTCTTGCCTGCCTGGAGCTCATATGGACCTTGTGAAGGGACCGTCAGGCCTTGTACAGCCCACAGACTACTGTCTGCTGCTGCTGTTTCATCAGGGCTCCAATGACATCACCAAGAGCAAACTAAGGCATGTGATGAAGGAATACAGAGCCCTTGGAGTAGCTCTCAGAGGCTCTAGAGCACCTTTTTCTTTAATACTAGCAGTCAAAGGAAAATGCACTGAAAGAGAATCAATGCATGGTTGTGGGACTAGTGTTATAGCCAGGAATTTTGTTTTTTAAACTGTGAGATATTTTCTAAGAAAACTGATTGAATGAATCATCATAGAATCTTTTGAATTGGAAGAGAGATTTGAGGGTCATCTAGTCCAACTCCTCTGTAATGAACAGGGATATTTACAGCTAGATCACATTGCTCAGAGCCTGATCCAGCATGGCCTTGAATGTTTCCAGGGACAAGACACCCACAATCCACAATCTCTCTGGGCAACTTGTTCCAATGCTTCATTACACTTACTGTAAAAAGCCTTTCTCCTTACATACAGTCTAAATCTCCTCTTTTAGCTTTAAACCATTTCCCCTTGTCCTATCACCACAGACTCTGCTGAAGACTGTGTCCCCTTCTTTCCTACAGCCTCTGCTTTCAATACTGAAAGGTTGCTATCTGGTCTCCCCAGAGCTTTCTCCAGGCTGAACAGCCCCAGCTCTCTCAGCCTGCCCTCCTAGGGCAGGTGTTCCATTCCTTTGAACATTTTTGTGGCCCTCCTCTGGATGTGCCCGAACAGGTCCACATCTTTCCTGTACTGAAGACTACGCATCTAGATGCAGTACTCCGAGTGATGTCTCATCAGTACAGAGTGGAGAGGCAGGATCACCTCCAAACAGGATATAAGTTCACGCAGGTGAACTGAATGAAGACAGAAGCACTGGAGGCTGTCTGGGCTGTAGTGATAATGCATTGGAGGAGTTCACACTTCTGAGGGATATCAGATGGACAAAGAGTAAAATTGGGATGCTAAATTTTAGGAAAATCAAATTCCCATCAGGTTTCAGTGACAGCAACTAGGTAGGATGGTGGTTTCCAAATTCTCCTTGTTTGTTTCCCAAGCTGCATGCATTAGTGAAGAAGCAATTGGAACTAGATGATCTTCAAGGTTCCTTCTAACTCAAACCGTTCTAGGATTCTATGATACATTGTGTAATAATCACTTACGTTATAGCATTGTTAACTGGAAATGAAGGTAGAGAACGTTTGCAGGGGTACAAAGCCAAGAGCATCCTGTATGTCAGGAAATTAAACAGAAGGTGAAGTCAAGTGGAGACTCCATGGCCAAGTTATGTGATCCACAGTAGGTCCCCAGGGATCCTTAGACATTGGTAACACCAGAGGAACCTAATGTACCTACCTAATGCTTCTCCACCTGTACTCCACTTAGAAGTAGTATAAAAAGTAGTATAAAAAAGAAGTAGTATAAAAAGTATCTTAAGGGAGAGGGAGGATTATGGAAGATATAATTACAGACGAGACAGGAAGACACTGCTGGCTCCTGGGATCAGTTGAAAGGCTGAACCTCTCTTCACCCCCAGTAGGGACACCTATTGGTTAAGACTCACACTCTCAGCTATGCTTAGTGCTTCCCTGGGAAAGTCAGAAATATCTTGATAGAGTTATTCTATAACTTAGAGTACTTCTGGCCAGGTTGAATTAATCTTACTTCTTTGCACGTGCTTCACATTATTCTTGGTTAACCTCACATACTTTGCAGACAGGGAATTACCACCAGCAATCTAAAAGAACCTGTAATCTGTTGCTAATAAACTGCCTATTCTATAAACTAGCCACGTGAGTTCTTCTTGTGTGTGGCCAGAATTCCTTTACTGATCTAACTGTGAGTTCTGATTGAATGCCATTAGACTAATAAAGAAGGGGTTGTGAGTTAACTCCATTGAACATTGCTAGACAAATTGGGCAGGGCACTACTTGTGAAACCGTAATTGTGATAGTTCATACAGTAAATGCAATCAGACTTATAATGCCAAATCAGGCATCACTCAAGTGTTGCCCTTTAATGCAACATATATAAACCTTCAAATTCATTTATACATATTTAAAACAAGTGCTTTGAAAACAAACTGAATTCTTCGAGTTTTGAATTGGGACTGCAGTAGCTGTGCAAGCTTGAAAAAAAAAGAACACACACAGAAAATCCCGTCTCTTTATTAACTGTATCTAACCTATATCTTTTCTGCCCTTTAATGTGGTCAACATACAGGTTTTGTTGGGTGTTCTAATATTCAACTTGAGAATTTGAGAGAATGTAGAGTTTTACATACTATACTTGCTTTCCATCATCTTTTACTTTAAGCATTCTCTATAGCTTCCTTTACTGCTTATATGAGGCCAAGTTTTCTGTTTTATTTCTTCTCTAGCCTTTCAGGAAAGGACTGATTCTTATTATTTCTTCCCACAATCCTACTTACAATCCTTATAAAATATTTAACAATTATATCTCCATCACAACAGTCTAAATGCTTATAAATATGTTAAATACTGTTGAAAGAACAGTAAAATATGTTTTTTTTCTTATGAGAGGTATTCATTGCTATCACTGGCTTTTTGATTTGCAGAGAGCTGCACAAGTACTTAAGTGATAATGAGTAGCTGACAAGGAATACATTTCCTATATCACGTTTAAATCTTCTCAAATATTCACACATAACATAGAGAAAAGAGTGATAACTAATAACATTACAGGTATTGTCCCTTCCACATTCTCCTTTTATTCATGAACTCTAGTTATTTTACTGGAAAGGTGTTAACCTTGTGAACAGTATAAAGTTTCTATGTTGGCCATTAACAGAATCAGCCTCTTTGGATGTCACGCAAGATAAATTATTTGCTATGTTTCCATAGAACCTCTGAAACAGAAAATTGTTTATAAAGAACTGATACCTTTAGTAATGCCACGAATAAATTCATTGTGTCCTTTTGATTGTGTCCAACAATTCTGAGATTTTTTCTCAGAAGTACTCCTATTACTGTAGTCTTCTATCTTCCATTACTTAATTAAAAATAATTGAACTTGTGAATTTATGTTTCAGAATATCTGAAAAAGTCCTCAGGTCATTTTCTGCTCTCATACAAAGTGAATAAAATTGAAAGTAATCTATTCACCTCATGATCTTTTCTGCTGTCTTTTGTTTTTAGTAAAACAACTTCATAGCCCAGGTTTTCATCTGCTTCAGTAATGCAAGCATTCAATTCTTACTTCACAGTGAAAGACGATCTAGTCTAGAGGTTAAGACCTGTTGAGACAAAGCAGAAGCATGCAAACATGACTAAATTCTGTGCACCTCAGAATTTAAAGTTACTGAAGATTGTCCAGAGGCATTAGTATTTATCTTCAGTTCAAATCTAATTAGATAACAATTGAACTGGTGTTGCTGAAACTGGCAATTCCATTGTAGAATCTTTAGAAAAACAAATGAGTCTTTCATGTTTTCTGGATTGCTCCTTATTGACATTGTCCTGATGTATGGTTTTACTATTATTAAAATTTTCCAGCTTCCCTATTTCTTTGATGTGCTGAAAATATAGTATGGCACCAGATATCTTAGTATTTCTTTTAAAAGTGCCAGCTTCTTCATAGAGAAAAGGAAAACATCATAATTTCCAAGTTTATCTAGTTTATGACAGTTAGGAAATCCAGGCTCTTGTTTTAAGTAATTTCATTTTTGAAAAATTGAAAATAACAACTTTGTATTTTGAGCTTTGAATTTCAGTCAGTATTCAGTGCTTTCTAGGTTATAGTGCCACAATATAACTAAACAAATACATAATACTCTTTGAAAGTTATCTGGTGTTATCCTGAGACTTCTTATTATAGGACAGATTACAATAATGGTAAATCCTTTGAGAAGGAGCTTAGAAAGTAAAGGGGCCTACTCTGAACTTCTAGATCCAGTGGGAGGGTCTCCTGGATGAGTGTCTTTAACTCTACCCTGTATGCGCTATATAACAAGGCGTACCTTGCCAACTCCAATCTTGTTAAATTACTGTCTCATTTATGCTTAAGATTCGTAAAAAAACATATTATATCCGCAAATATATTGTTATTTCTTTCTTGCAAGTGTAGTTTGCATTTGCGACAAACCCACCAACCCATATCCAGCAAGTTTCCAAGCAGCATTCAATCCTCTGATGAGCTTCCCACAGTGCAGCATCACACCATATGATATAGAATGTCATATGACCAGTTTGGCTAGCTTGGTTCAGTTGTCCTAGTTCTGTCCTCTCCCAGTATCTTGTGCACCACCAGCCTCCTCACTGCTGTGTCAATATAAGAAATGGAAGAGTCCTTGACTTAGCATAAGCAAACCTCAAGAACAACGAAGTTTGTTATCAGCATTGTTCTGATCCTAAATCCAAAACACAGAACCATGGTAGCTGCTAGGAAGAAAATCACCTCTATCTCAGCTGAAGCCAGGACAGTCAGATACCTTAAAATCTATTGTCTTAAAGCAGAAAAGGAGATCGTTGCTGTCACAATATTTTTTTGTTTGTTTCTAAAATAAACGTGGGAAAGTAGACTAAAATATGATGTTCCATTGTTTTTAAAATATCTTTAGTATCAAATGGAAAAAAATGAATATCTTTAATTTATTCAACAGAAGTTTCAGTTATTATAGGAAAAACAAATCTTGTAGATGATCTCTTGGCTGGCCAATGTTCAACAAATCAAGTGGAGCGTTACATTAGGAATAAGGTGGATATTTTCAGTCAGTGTGATTGAAATTGGACTAAAAACTTCTCATAATGGCCATGATATCTTTCTTTCATCCAGAATTTTCCTTCTCAGAGCATTTAAAACTTTCTATTTTGATCTGACCTGACATGAGATCAGATATAGAAATCTCAGAACTGTTTACAAAATAGAAGTTCTATATTCAACACAGCTTTTGGTGATTTACTGAATACTAGCGCAGAGTGGAAAATGTTCTCTGTGAAATATAAATGTGCACTATATTGCATACCTGAACAGGCCTGGAATGAGAACTTGTGCAGAATGCTGTTGCCAAATAACTAGAAAATAGTTTATAAAATTACATTAATCTCTAAATAGAAAATAGTAATGCAACAGGAAATAAATGAGACAAAAAGTTAATCTTAACTTTGGAAAACAATGTCTACTTCTAATATAAGTAGAGAACACAGAAAGAACACAGAAAAATACTGGCTGGAGTATATTGCTCATTTTGTCCTATCCTGAGACCAAAAGGGATTGTATAGAAATTAAGAATATATTTTGGTGCAAGGAAAAAAATGTTTAGATCTACTATTAAGTTAAAATAAATTTACATTTCCCTTTATCACAAAATATTTGCACCTGAATGTAACCAGATAAAATACAAAAATTGTCTTTATAATCAGTACTCATTGATGAGAGTTAAGGAATAAATGCCGAAATCCATTCAATTTCAGTTTATACATTTTACTTTTGCTTTTTCTGAACTTTTTCATGTTGCTGATACAGTCTTTTATAATTGTATTCCAAATGCTTAACCAGTAGTACTAGCTGCTGATCAGATATTTCAAAGTACTTGCTTTGAATTTGAGGTAAATGCTTGCCTGTTGTAGTTACAGTTATAAGATTCACTTGGAGGATCAATAAATTTAGTTTCTATTTCATGAAAAACATACATCTCTATCAGAAAAATAAACTTCTTTTGAACATTCACCTTAAATTAGCAAATATATACTTTTAAAAAAATATATCAATGTAATTAATATTTAATTAATAACTCCAGAGTTCATCTTTCGAAATGACAGATGACCTCAGTGCAATCAAGATTCGGACCTAACCAAGGCTAGAATGAATTGTGAGTTTTACTGCTAAAATCATCTTAATCATCTTTATGAGTACAGTGCATCTAAAAGCACTTTAACAATAAGCATATTAAGAATGCATTTAAACTCCAAGGATTTGGCTGAATCTAAACTAAGCTATGGCTATAGTTCTTTAGAATGTCATATGAACTCAATCTATATTCAATGTGGCTTTAGGATGAAGAGTTCTGCAGTCTTCACACATTTTTTTGAAATGTGGCCATTCAAAGTCCACACAGAAACTGTGGCAACAATGGCTGTTGCTCTCTAATCTTGCCACGTAGTGTGTGAATGCATTCTACTGAGATTTTAGAATGTGAAGATATTAAAGGATTAAAGATTTTAATACAAAAAGGAAGGTTTATGCAGTCTAGACTTCAAAAGATTCAGGAAAATTTAAGTCATGCTGATTTAGATGGAAATGGTACCATTTTCAATGATTGTAATTGACAGTATAGATTTGTGAAAAACTGATAATTAAGTATTAGGGGAAAATTAGAGCCCAGACTGACAGTTCAACTACCATCATGACTTCTGTGTTCTAGATCTTGTGTAATTCTCATTTGCTATGATAAGTTCATGTCACAGTCTCTATGTCTAAATGTAAAGGAAAAAATCATAATGAATTTAATTATTTTATGAGAATAATATATATAATTGACTAAAAAACTTTGGTAATTTTACATTGTGAAGTGTGAAATTACTGATTCTTTTATCTTTTACAATTTTTGCCAGAAGACAATCTCTTCTAGAAGAAGAATTTGTACCACCTTCAAACTGAATCCTGAGGTCTGCTCTTTTAATTCTTTAAAAAAGCAAAGACCATTTTTGCTTCTATCTGTCCACACTAATTAAAAATAATTAGAGTAACTAGTCAGTAGGATAATTTGTGCTAATGGCTGTCTATAAGAATGGCAAGCCTACAAAAAGTGGAAGATGATAGTATTCATTTCATTTTTAAAACAAAACAAACAAAACCCACAAAAATCATTTATTGTGGTTTGTCTGTATTTATATTTAATCTAATAGCAGAAGAAATACTATAGATTGAACTTCTTTAACTCTTACGAGTTCTTCTTCCACAGTTATGATACATTTTTTATGCTTTTTCCTGAAACTAATCCTGCTACTTGGCAAGAGTAAGAATGACTGATAGGACATGGATGAGAGTTTGTCCTGATCCACCAGCTCAGTGTGGTTACATCATGAAACTTCCCTGAAAAATAAACAGTACAGTTCAATGTAAGTAAATCTTCATCTTCTGTGTAGACAGTGAGCATCAAGTAAGAAAAATCACAAGCACTGACTATTTAAAAAAAAAATCTGTTGGTTTCTGCCATGAATTTTGCTCCATGTCAAATAAAGAAATTTGATCTGAAACAGGGACAATATTCTGCTATTTCTCAAATTATGTGTACCTGAAGAATAGAGGTAGCTGGTGTAACAGATTGTACCGTAAGGGAAGGATAGCTCAGTAAAGTATACTTTCTTTTATTGTTCAATAAGCAGAACCTTGTATTTCTGATTCAGTCCCTTCACTCTTTGAAAGCACAAATAAGAATTCATTATTTATAGCAAGCCACATCATGATATAAACATGCATTGTACATGTTTCAGCCCACTGGGCTTGGAAGTGTCCTATTAGAATGAAAATGAGGATTTGCATTTTCTCTTGTAAAAACTGCTACTGAATGAGTTTTACTTCTTACTATTGGATGTCTAGAAAACAACCCATATCATCTGTTTTCCATTAGCTTATTTCAAGCAAGTCAGGTAATATCTCTTCCATAACACTTATATACAAATGAGCAAACTCCAAACAGTGACAATAATTTCTCTAACATGTTGTATTCTTTCCTTTTTATCTATTATTCTCTCCACAGAAAATAGTACATTTCCTACTCTTCATTCTAAAAAAAAAAATTGTTTTGATTACAGGTAGAGATTCAGGCTTCCTTTAAAACTAACAATGAATCATTGAAAAATAATGATTATTTACTGTACCACCAAGCTGATTATTATTCACTCTTGTCTGAAAAAATCTGATCTCTTTCACATTTAACGTATTTCAGAATAGTTAATGCTAGTGTACCCTTTTATATACTAGTATTAAATTTTATTATTTTGATGTTGTCACTATATTTTAATGTAATTTATTATTAATGTTAGTACAATTAAGCATTTTTCAGAAATTCTGTTAGATCTTTTCCTATACTTTGCCAATTTCCAATGAAAGGCCATTTGATGAAAACTAGCTACTTTCAATGTGATATTAAAGAAACAGTGAGCATTTCTCTGGATGAAATAATTATAGAACATTGATCACTTTTTCATAAAATATACTTTAATAATTTGTGAGTTAAATGTAGTTTCCAAGAGTTCTTTCTGATTCTTGTAGAACAACATGCCACAATATAGAGTGTGATTACAGTTATTTCTCTGTTGAATGATGGTGTAGCATAAAACCTCTTCATTAACTAGAAAACAGGCTCCATTTATTTTAACAGTGCTTGACTTGGTTATACTACTTTTGAACAAAAATTTCATTTCTTCCTCATTCTTTATCACAGGGCATCACAGCAGTGATAGCTTAAGAGTTAAGCTAGTAGAAACTATGAATCAGTCATGCAAAGAGTTTAGGTCGTAAGACAAGCAATTTCTGACAAAACCCACATGCCAGTGTAAACATCTAATTCCAGTTTTGAAATCTAGACTTAGATCCTACTCAGAAATCTGAACAGGTGCATATAGGCACATATTTCTAGCACCTGTCTACTCACGCCTGTCTGGAAACAATTCAGTCCTGTCATTGTTTGGCAGGTTGATGCCTGTCTTATACCTGAGATCATCATTCTTCTCTTCTTGCCTGTTCAGGATCCCACAATTGGATGTGGTCATATAGTCATTCAGTTTAGCATCTCTACAAAATGCAACTTACAAAATATTCTTTTCTCTCTTCTTTCTTGTGGAAGTTAAAATAGAAAAACAGAAAGAGAAAATAGAAAAAAAATACAAAAAACAGAAAACAAAAGAAAGCTGTAAGGTACTTTGGCTATGTACCAGAAATATGTACCTTCTCTACAGTCTTGACATTACTTCCACAGGTAAGATTTTATATACATAGCCTCATGCAGAAATTGGTAGGAAAAGCCTTCCTAGGCTTTGGAGAATGTGAATCATATTCTCCTAAAGTCTTTTGAGCACTAGCTTATAATGGGACCATTGTAACAGATATTCACAGGAAAACTTCAAGATTATACTTTTTTTTCCATATGTAAATAATGTAACAGCTCTGGAATTTTTTTGTTTTGTTTTGTTTTTAGTTTTGAGAATAGTATAAAATTTTTGTTTTTAGCCTTAAAGCTCTAGGATTCAAGAGAACTATGCAATTGCCATTATCTTCATGCAGCTTCATCACACCAGTGTTTACTTAATTGCTTTTATTAATTCATTTCTATATTTTCAAAGATGGGATACCTGAGACATCTACAGTGTCAGTGCAGGAGGTATGAGAGATCTGCAAGAAACTTGTGCTCTTCTAAATCTTTTAGGCAGGTTGTTGCATCACAAGTTTCACTAGACATCAGTGTTTAGGCCACTAAATTGAGATTAAAATGGATGCCAAGAAATCTGACATGCTTGTAGCCTGTAAATAACCCCCTAAATTGAGTTGTGCCATCAGTGTCTGAAAATATGTTCTGTAAGCTTAATTAGTCTTCCGTTATAATAAAGGCCACATTTATTTTGAGAATAATCTATTGGTTTTTTTTCAGTTGTCACTTTGAAGCTTGGTTTGGATTTTATAACAATACAAAATCCAGAGGATTCTTATGAAATGGAAAAAAAAAGAGTTAAATTAAAATATTTAAATATTAGTATGTTGTTAATCACCTATCCTCATTATTTTTATCCATATTGTTGTCATTTTGAAATACAGTGGATATTTTACAAAGTTTTATAGATGTACATTTTTTTTCTGATTGTATTTCAGGTAAGACTGCAGTGAACATCTACTGTTTCTGAATATTCAATGTTTATATTATGTATATTTAACTATCAAGTACCTTGTAGACTTTGATACAAATATTTGTGAGTCATTCTTATTGGCTCTGTAAGCTTACTTCTTTGAGGAGAAGACTGATTTATGTACAAGCATTTAAACTTCTGTTATATTGATTTAAGGAAACATATAATTTTGCTCCAATATAATTATTTTCATAAGGACAATGCTCACATTTTGAAAGATTCTGTTTCTGCAACAAGCAATTTTAAGTTGATCTTATTTCATGAACAGCTAAATCTATTACACATGACATTTTTTTGTATACGCTTTGTTCTAATTAATCAGGATATTTCTGTCTTTTCTAAAATTGCTCGGATTCCTAGAGAGTACTGAATCAGATGCTTTCATTTCTGTTTGTACAGAATACCAAACAAGTTTATCTACATTATTCCTGCTATACTGCAATGATGGTTAATATTCTACATCCCTCTTTTTGAATAGAACTGTTCCTGTCTGTGCAGCTAAAAAGCTAAATAAATGATGTGGTTTATATTAGCTGATATGTTGCAGACGATTACCCACAATTCCCCCAAACAGAGTAATCTGTGCTGTCAGAATCTTTAATGTACTATTACCTGTACAAACCTTTTATCCATTCCTATGTAATACTCTACTTTTCAATAGTAATAGCAACCCTTTTGTACATATGTGAATATGTACAGTATCTAGAGTTCAGGTATCAAGAGTGAATCATTTCAATCACATCGTAGGAATGGCTCAGGTCAGTAATGAGGACAACTCATTCTTGTAATAATATGTTAGGATAAGTCATAACTGAGAAGAAAACTTGAACATCACAGCTCTTGGTGATTAGGGAGATAATGTCATCAGATGATTATACAGCAATTATCAGACAATTACAATGTGTTTACATTGCAAAATTTATCACATTCTGGCCATTTCTTTTTCTAGATTGTTCTGACAAATTCTGACAATTGTTGAAGAGTTTCACTGTTTTCCTTTGTTTCCTAAATAAGAGATTATTTTTGAGGTGTCAGTTGCTTATAACAGTATTTCTACTTACAGTTACTGGTATGGTTGTAGTAATACAACACAACACCTTTTTAATGAATAATGAATAAATTGTACTTGAATTTTACTGTCTGTGGGGAAGCCCGATATTTCAACAATATCTTAATTCAAATTAAGATTAAGAACTAAATACTTTATAGTGTTGTAATACATAGAATTTCAAAGGATATGTCAATTTGAGTAAATTCTGAAACAACTTCAAATGCAAGATGTGATTTTACTGTGTATTTCCAAAAAATCCAAAACCCCTCTTTCAGAGAAAAAAAAAATGATGCATAAATCAGGGTTTGATGTCTATTTGAGAATGGTTTAGAAGTCTCCCAGAAAATGTTAAATTATATATCGACTCAAAGCATATAGATTACTTATGAAATAAGTAATAAAAATCCAGCTGACATTGAGCAATAGTTTTGGGACACTGATTATGGTATTTCTTAGATTTAGGTAGACATTTATGATAAGAATATAAATCCCCTCAATATTTATTTATTTGAAAATTTGGAAATGAAACAGATAAGATCTTGCTATCTTTATAGTTTTACCTTCTGCTGACATTTGCTCCTACCATGAGCAGAACTAGAATCTCTTTCCTCTTTTTACTCTTACCACTACTGTTGGTAGGAAATAATGCTACAAAATGACATCAAGAGATTCAACAGAAATTGATCTTCAGGGGATCAGTGAAAGCACCAGAGGTCTATTTATTGATGTCATTGTACATATAACAATAATAATAAAGCTATGTGTTGTTTACAAGGTCAACATGACAAAGCAGAATAAGGGGACAGTAGTAAAGGGGAAGCTCCTGTTATTTAAGGAAAAGAGAATAAGTGGCTAGGACGATCCTATCTTTGTCAATGGAAGCTTCAACAAATAATATGGGAATGGACTTTTTCTGATCTTTTTTCCCTTTCTCGGTGCAGAAATTTATCATTCATATAGCCTACACATACAGACCATGATCCAGGATCTATACATACTCTTTCACTCCAGCAAATATAGGAACTCTTTTTTGGAACTGTAATAAGTATGGCTTAGGACCTAATGCCCAAATTCAGTAGCATGAGTTCTCTCTAATAAAATAAAAACCTATAGATTTTGACTTAAAATGCCATATTTCATTTACAGTCTACTTCTTAAATGTAATTGTTCTGCTTTGACTGTGACTAAAAGATCATAGGACAGGAGAATTTAATTTATTTCATATTCTTAAAGACAAAAACTGCATTGCCACCAAAAAAAAATCACATGCTAATAAACTTATTTGGCACTTGTTTCCAATAACTGTTATTAGCAATTTTGGTAACATAACAACAGATTGCTAGAAATAAATTAATTCACTCTGCATTATATGTAGAAGTTAGGGTTTTTGACATAAGATGCTTTCAGAAAACTAATGAGGAAAGTGCATCATATTTGAGAACCTAAAATAATTAAGCAGTCATGAAAATGTTATGTATAGTTCAAACTCAGACTCTGTTCCTCTCTTTTTTAAAATTATTTTCGAAAAATAATTATAAAAATTTATTTCTAGACATATGCTCACATCCATTAAAAATAGTTATGTATAACCCATTAGAACTTTTGTGTTTGTGGAAACCTACAGTGCCTACTTAAGGGAGACACATACAGAGAAACCTGAAATGACAATTTTATGAAACATTTTATTCAGACATTTATAGAATAGTCTAAGGAAGCTGTCTTTAATACTTTTTTCAAACATACTATGTAATGATTGTATAAAAAGAAATTGAGGGATAGATATCCCAAATATTCTCAGATAGTCTCATAGATCTAACACACAATTGAATGTTTTCTATATTGCTTCACGACTGAAAACATTCAGTTCTCCCCTCATATTGTTTATTTCCACTTGTATCACAAGGATAGTTTTTCAGAAATATCAAAGAGAATCCAGAAAAATCAACTTCTCCATTTCTACAGAAAAAACAGCCTGCAAACAATGCCATCAGAACTTGTGAGACATTCAAGGAAATTCACTGGGGTCTGGAAAATATGTATTGTAGCCAATAACTGAAGATCAGACTCCTCAAACCTATCAATACTTAGGATACAAGCAAGAAGTACTGGCTGTGTCCAACAAGCCTGAAATCCTTATATTTTGCAAAGAGGTCATCAGCAACTCTGAGTTTTTAATGATCCACAGAAGAATTAATGCAAATGTAAATGAAACAGAAGTGGAAAAAAGAGCTAGAAAAAATAATTTTACGTGAACAAAGGAATGGAACAATGCAAGAAATTAGTGAAGAGAACCTTCGATTACATCTTACTTGGTAACAATAATAAATTCATCCATATGGTATATTGGCATACCGTATATTGATATAAACATCATAGAATTATGTCTCAGCTGGTAAGTAATCTCAGACTGAGGTCATACTGGGTTCCTCAGAGAAAGGAAAGGAGAAAGGAACTAACTTGCCTTCCGCACATATTTTTGTCATTTGTCATTTTTTCCTTGAATTAGCATGAACAAATAATCTGACTAGCAACACAAATTCAGAAGATATTGACTTTTTTTTTCCGGTATTCCGGTTTCTAATGCCTACCACCTGCTAGTTTTACCACCCTAGAAAATAAACCTTTCTGGTAACAACAGAATCTCATGGATCTGATTATGCAATAAAGAATTTTATACAGAAAATGGATGGATGGGTCAAAGGGAAGGGGAAATGCATAGGTTAGAAGCATTTTCACAGAACCATACAGAATCACAGAATTGCAGGGGTTGGAACAGATCAGAGGTCATCAAGTCCAACCACTCTGCCAAAGCAGGTACCTCGTGTTAGGTCGCACGGGTAGGTGTACAGACAGGTCTTGAATATCTTCAGAGAAGGAGACTTCACAACCTCCCTGGGCAGCCTGTTCCAGTGCTCCATCACTCACACCGTGAGGAAGTTCTTATGTGTGTTAGTGCGGAACTTCCTATGTTCTAGTTTGTGGCCATTTGCCCTTGTCCTGTTCCCATACACCACTGAAAAGAATCTGGCCTCACCCCTTTGCCTCCTGCACTTCAGATATTTGTAAATATTGATAACATACCCTCTCAATCTTCTCCAGATTGAACAGACTCAGATCTCTCAGCCTTTCCTCAGAAGGGCTCCAAGCGCTTCGTCATCTTTGAGACCCTCTGTTGAACTCCCTCCAGCAGTTCCCTGCCTCTTTTGAACTGGGGAGCTCAGAACTGGACATGGTAGTCCAGGAGAGGCCTCATCAGGGCAGAGTAGAGGAGGAGGATCACTTCTCTCGCCCTGCTGGCCACAGTCTTTTCAATGCACCCCAGGGTACCATTGACCTTCTTGGCCACCAGGGCACACTGCTGGCTCATGGTCAGTCTGTTGTCCACCAGGACTCCCAGTTCTTTCTCTGCAGAGCTCCTTTGCAACAGGCCATCCTCCAACCTGCTTGCTGAACGTTTATGGAGACTAAACACGGGATGTCAGCACAGGCAGTGGTGGTGCATTTCAGTGACAGTGACATTAGAGACAAGCCATCTTCTGCACAGCCATACAGCCTTTTGTTCATCTCTAGTGAAAATGCAGGACTAACAACGGTGACAATATTGAAAAATAGTGTTTTGTAGCAGAGGATTTACTCTATCAAATAGTTCTATGTGTTCTCTGTATCTGTTGTAATTTCCATGGAAATAAATAGATGGCATAACTTTCTGAGGGACCAGTGGATTTAGTGTGTTTTGTCTTAATGATTCATCAACATCCAAAACTGCTTGGAACACCTTTTTACTAAATATAAAAATTAACTTCTGGGTATTTCTTGCCTCTATCTTGGAAGAAGGATTAACTAAAGTTCCCATTAATATATTTATTTATTTATTTATTTTAAAGAGAGGCTTAGACTCGGAGGCAACAATTCAGAACTAAGAAAGAACGGAAATATTCTAATTACATAGATGCTTGATTCCACAATTTTGTATTGTTTATTTCATACTGAACATACTCAAATAATTTGTCTGTTCCATACTCAGGAACTTTGCTCTTCCTATAAATGCTTATCAGTAGGGGGAAAAAAAAACTTAGATTCCATTAAGGCAGCAACCATCTAAAAATGATGGCCAGAATTACCCACTGGATAGTATTAACTGTGCTATTTCCATCTTTAATTCTAATTTTTATTGGAATCAATTCCTATATGGTACAAGTTTGCTCCGAAAGTAATGCCTCCTGTTTTATTTCCAGGGAAACTACAACAGGTACAAAGAGTACAATACCAGTATTTGATAAAGCAAATTCCTACCTATCTTTTAACGGGGTCACCACCATCAGCTATGCATTTTCATCAGCAATGAACAAGAGCCTGCATGCCACACTTGTAGAAACCTGCACCAGCAGAGGTAGCTCACTGACTCTGTTGCCGCTGCTGAAATGCACTACCTACTAAATGCGTGCTGGCATTTTCCACAGGGAGGAATTCAGTTCCACACCTTTGCTTCATACACATTTCCATGTCAGATGCCATTTTGTCAGACTGCCCCTCTGGTGTCATCTGTTGCATTGCAACAACATAGAACAGGATATTGGTGGGAAGGCTCAATCTCTACTGCCATACCACCACTATCCACCTCTGACATCATGGGCCAACATAATAAAATAGGAGTCATTTCTTCTGAAGCATCTCTACTGTATAATAAACCTGCTTTTCTTCTAGTGAAAGTGTACTACATAGTCATTGGAGCTGCTAGCTACAACAGATGAAAGCAAAAGTATAAGGGTGGTAGCAGTGGAGATATGACATGCTTCTAGTGAAAAGGAGAAAAGATGAAAAAGCTTAACTGTCAGAAGGTATAATATAATCTTGTTAGGATTACACTTGCAAACTGTGTTATAATCTTCAGCAGAAAGTATGAACATCTTTTACATTCTAATCCATATTTACATACAACATTTGTAGGGATCATAGTCCCACTGGAGAATTGTACTTAGTATAATTTTATGTATAGACAGTATTTGCCTGCAAGTTTGTGCAAATAATCGGAAAGTGTTACTTAAAAGCTCAATTAATACTTGCAACCAGATAACAAAAACATCAAAACCTGAGGAAAGAAAAAGTTTCCTTTTGAAAGGAAACTGCCTAGTAAGGATTTGCTGCATGGGTATTCATAAATTGAACCGTCAGTTACATACTAATCAGGAAAAGACATGGAAATACAATAATACAAAAATAATACTTTCTTCTTTGTTATACTTCATTTTGCAATTAGTTTGCTTCATTAATTCTAGACTTCTCAAAAAGCAGTCTATGCCAATTTTATTCGCCTAGGTAGAAAATACAGTTTGAGAGCTACATTGATCCCAGCAGTATACTTCTCATTTTTATTGGTTTGGAGGATAAATTACACTCAGCTTAACTAAGCATTTTCATATGGAATTTACAGATTTGCTTTTTCTTCTTGTCACCTAAACATTTCTGCCAGATATTTTTGTACAAGAAAACAAAACAAATAAAACAACAACAAAATCCACACACATTTGATCAAACTGGAAAATTTTGAAAGGGAACCAAATATTGTCTTAGTCTTGATTTTTGATTCTCCCAGAATAATGTATTATCCAACAGTGGACAATAAGTAACTCCAGTGACAACGACATTTTGAAAAACACAAGGATTTCATTTATGCAAAAAAAAGGTCACAAAGTATGAACAATTTAAATAGTTTGAAGTGACCATTCCTAGTCTGAAGGGAAAAAACAAGGAAGAATAAAGTTAGAAGTAAAAGCAATGGCTATATCATTTGCATTATGAAGATGTTTTATAATATTAAAATGAGATAAGTAAAATAGGTTGTTGAAGTTGAATGGATGCAGTTACAATTATCACTTGACATGAATACCATACATATTCTTGATGTGATAAACAACAGGGTAGCTGAATTCCCTTTACTTCTTGGGCCAGTTGCTTTACACTTTCCTCTCAGGATAGAATTTCCTGTTTATGGTTTTTTTTTAAAAAAAGACCCCCAAATGAAATGAACATTCTTGCAATGAAACCATTCATACATTACTTTATTGCGTTTGATTGTGCTCTGATTGGAGAAGACTTTTATACTGCATTCCTTTTCTAATGCTGTCGCGGTTGATTAGAGATAATAAAAAAGTATTTACCATCTTATGTGCTCTCCATTAAGATAGAACTTTCCTATTTGGAAAGGACTGAGCATCAGTGAGTTTAACTGCAATTCAAGACTGTACTTTTTAAAACCATCTGTGTTACCTTCTTCGGAAAGTGCATTCCTGTTGTCTGCTTTTTATGTAACACTTGCACACAAGCTTTGAATTTTATTCTGAGAATTGATTCTTCTGTACCAAAACCATTTATATCCCTGCGATAACACAGAAGTACTTCTACTGCTGTATTTTTTTCACCAAAGCAAAGCTAATAAATGTGAAATCCTCTCTCCACACTCAAGATATCAAGGTAAGGAGGATACGTTTGAAAAATTGCTCTAATACATCAGAAAATATAAAAATCAATAAGCTATAAAAGCTAAAAAGCTTCTTCAATTTTGTCCTGTTATTGCTCAGGGTAGGCGGCCAGGGCATTGAGAATAGTCCAAGGTTGCAAAAAAGCTATTATACATCTAGATGTGCATGGTGAAGAATATATGAAAGTCCTATGCAAGTCTAAATGCACACTTGAGAAACAGAAGGGAACCAGCAGTGGCCTTCAAGTTCTTGTTCATTTGATTGAGGACTTGAAAGTGTTCTTGAGGGATTCTGCAGCCACAGCTGTGGTTCATGTCATTTTTGTATCAACACAAGATAAATCCTTTAAGACTAATTTCTATTTTTTATTCCTTTTGTCTTTTTGAGCAACGGAACTTGCGACTTTTTACTTTTAGTCTATTCAGAAATTAGAGGTGTAAACCTGTCTTACAACAGACAGAAGGATTTCTGAAAGCTGAAATTTTGCTTTATGAATGTATTTATTTTCTGAAGACAAATGTCTTCATTTGTTGATTGTCTGCATTTTAAAAGATAAATTTAGGAAAAATAAGTAAATAAATTAATATGCAAATCCTTTTTCTTTCATCACCTTGTACATGCTCACGTGCTCTCCACTGAAGAGCGTAAACAGCTTCATACCTTGGTGATCGTTCCAAAAGATGGCTCCAGAGCTGTTGCTGCATTAATTTAACAGCCTGAAAGTTGTAAAAATAGATCAAAAAGCTTTTTCAAAGTGATATGTTTATTTATTTGTTTCTAATTAATGACTACATGTAGAGGAGATAATAAATCAAAGGGTTACAAAACAGAATATTTTAACTATGAGCCACCACTGAGCTCTAGCCAAAATCCTTTACAATATGAATAGTACACTTCTTCACGATGCAGGGAACAGAGCAGTGGAACAGCTGCCCAGAGAGACTGTGGAGTCTCCTTCCCTGGAGATATCCAAGACCCATCTGGGTGCCTACCTGTGTGACCTGCTGTAGGAACCTGCTTTGGCAGGGGGGTTGGACTCAATGATCTCTAGAGGTCCCTTCCAACCCCTGTGATTCTGTGGCTCTGTATGGTAAATATACTTACACAAAAAATGTAAGCACAACAGTAGGCTGATCCCTGGACCTTTATACTGTAATATCTTGCAGTGGCCATGGAACTGCTTTGATGGGTTCCATGTACATGATTGCCACAAAACATGGGAATCATCCATTAAGACCTTCCCATCCATTAAGACAATGCAAGACCTTCCTTCCATCATGAGTTCCTAAATTACAGTGAGGATGAGGATGTAGGGACACCACCTTACACTTACATGTTTATTCCCATTACAGGTAGATACTATTCCATAGATTTTAGCATAAACCTTTTCAAAATTCCTCAAGATTCACTTCTTGAAACATCTTAGGAGAATGTTTATGAGAAAAATCGAATTACGGTCATTCAATCAAAAATATACTCATCTTGGTCAAAGCACACAACTATCTTTAGTAATCATTTCTTCCATCCTGGTGGTGAGGAGTTATGCTCAGGAGTGCTTAAAGCAATGTATCATACACTGAAAGAATCAAGACCTACTACTCTTTCTTACAGTTGTTCAGTCAAAGATACCACTGCACTTTCAAATTAGAATAAAGTCTCTGCTAATACATTATGTTCCAAAAACATAGTCAGTACTGTAAGAAACTCCTAATACTAATCAGATTGTCAGATCAGATTGTCAGATCTTTCTTTCATTCTTGAAAAATGTAGACAAGCAAACATTAGACAACACCTGATCTGAACAACAAAACTGATGATACTTCTCTTGATTTCCTGAAGTAGGGATTTAGACTGCTGGTACACGTGTCAGTGAAAGAGTGCATTGATATTTACTCTTTTTGATGTAGTGCCCTCAGATTGAGAGACATGGAAGTTATATAGAACCTTTAGTTCTCTACATTATACTGGACTTTGTAGTTTAATATTTCAGCAAATGTAAAGAACTGTATTATTACACCTGAGAGCTAGAGCATACAGGTAATGATAAACATTTAGGAAAATCACTAAATGATATTTTGAAACAACTAATAAAATTAATAAAATTGTTTCAAAATGTAAAATTGCAGTAAAATGACACACAGGGTGAAATGGGAAAAGGAATCAAATGTAATATTGTTTTGCCAAAAGAACAATCTAACAATGTACAGTCCAAATGCCAAACTATTTAAATGAGGACAATGTTAGAAAGGGAAAAGCATGATATAATCTGGGCATTGATATGTTTATCCTAGAAACCATCAGAAAAGGAAATATCCAGAATTAAAATCCGACAAAGATTAGAGATCTGATACGATATGATCTCCAAAAGTACTGCAGAGCTTATCTGGATATCTAATCTACATTTTAAGAAAAACTCAATTTTGTGTCTGGAAAAGATTGTATTCTTCAGCTCCTATGAAAGCAATGAGTAGCACTTATGACTTTATTCTTCTCCAGTTCAATCTTCAGGTAAAATACTGATTGAAATGGGTTTCAACTGAAATGAAAAGACTAACTTTAAAATATTACCCCAAGTACTTCATATTTATATAACTTGGTATGGATTATGGTTTGAGTCGGTAATAATTTGACATTTCTTTTGCAAGCTGTACAGATATTTTTGTTACATCAACTATTTCTACCAAGGCCAGCAGTTCAATTTTACAGCAGGTTGTACAAACAACCAGAAGAACTACATCTGTCAGAAAACATTTTCCTGTGAAATAGTAAACCTGACAAATTGCAGACATCAGTATTGAACTGTGAACAAAGCCTACCCAAATCAAAGACTTTTTTTGTTTATTGTTTACAGTAACAATGTAAGTTAATAACACATGCATATTGCATATTTGTGCATGATTACCTTTTGAAATTAAGATGACAACAATTCTGAAATATATATAAGTATCTAAATGGTACTGTTGGATTTGTTGGAATGTAATAAATGGCTGGATGGCTGGGACCAGACTGTTGTGGCAAATGGAGTTAAATCCAGCTGGCATCCCATCATGAGTGACGTTTCCCTGAGGTCAGTAGTGGGGCCAGTCCTGTTTAATATCTTTATTGATGATCTGGATGAAGGGTTTGAGTGCACCCACATTAAGTTTGAAGATGACACATGCTTTGAAGGAAGCGTTGAAAGTAGGAAGGCTCAAGGCTGGATAGGCTGAATCAGTGGGCTGAGGTCAACTGTATGAACTTTAACAGGACCAAGTGATGGATCCTGCACTTTGGTGGCAACAATTCCATGCATCGCTACAGGCTTGAGGCAGAGTGTCTGGAAAGCTGTATGGAGGAAAAATGGTCTGGGAGCATTAATTGGCAGCCGGCTGGACATGAGTCAGAAATATGCCCAGGTGGCTAAGAAGGCCATACCATTCTGGCTTGTATCAGAAATCATGTAGCCAGCAGGCGCAGGGAGGCGATCATCCCCCCATACTTGGCACTGGTGAGGCTGCACCTCAAGTACAGTGTTCAGTTGTGGGACCCTCAGTACAAGAAAGACATTGAGGCCTTGGAATGTGTCCAGAGAAGGGCAACAAAATTGGTGAGGGGTCTGGAGCAAAAATCTTGTGAGATTACATCCACTGCCATCTCTTCATCCAGAAAGCAATAATACACCTTGTCACAGAAGAAGGTCAAATTACTAACATAATATTGTCTCTTCATGAGGTCGTGTTGACCATGCCTGATAATAACTGTTCTTTAACTGACTTTCAATATTCCCCAGGAAAATCCTCTCCATAACTTTTCCAGGTACTGAGGTTAGAATAGGTAGATGTAGATACAGATGGTAAAGACAGACATAGATATAAGTAGACACGTCATGTAGGAATAGTCTGTTCACATTCTTTTTTTGACAATGTATGATGTTCAAAGCGCCATTTTATAGGCGCTTCTAAGATTAAAAAAATACATGTCAGAAGACAAGATTGGATTGATATCTTTAAGTGTAAGGTGAATACCTTTCTAATTTGTTAAACTTGCAGTAAAAAGCATACATTTTAAAGAGTATTTATTGACTTTTTTCTGAACATTCATGTACCCAAACAAGAGCAGTGACTATGTGGTGCCTATCTTATATTTGTATTAATTTCTTATCAGTTTAAATGTTCTTAGCTCATTTTACAATCAACTTTTTCCTGACAGTTCTGAGAGCAAAGGTCAAATAAAAGTCAAGTTTATAAGAAGGGCCAAGAAATGGGCACAAATGTAATTAAGCTATATGATGAACAAATGGGTAAGTAATGCAATATTGACTCAATCCTTTTTCTGGAAACTCCAGACGTTTTACAACAGGTGTGGGAATATATTCTTACAAGATTTATAAAAGTTGATCACAGCTTCCAGCTAAGCAATGATTCATTTCTAGACGTGGATTTGGAAGTATATGTACTTTGTCAGTAAATGACTTTGAGAAACCCAAACTAAGTGAGCTTTGTAATACTAATATTTGCACTGTAGCCTGAAATATATACTGTAAGGCACTGGGCTTATCACATATTACTATTTTATTTTAAATTTATGAAAGATTTTCTTTTTTTTTATTTAAAACAGAGATGATTGCATTTCTTTTTTCTAAGAAATTATCCCTTGTAGCAACTAAGCAAAGTCAATAGGAATTCAGTAATGTTTAAACAATTTTAAAGGTTAGCTCTGAAGGAAAAACACAGGTATCTGTGTTTCTTGCTGCTCCTTTATGCTTTACAAGGGTGACTATTTTTGGTATTTTTTTGTTTCTCTGTTTGTGCTGAATTCTTGCTTTAGAAATATGGTATTTACTTTCAGTTACTTGCAGAGAAACCTATGAAGAGTAAAAGATCTAGTGTGGGACATTTCAATGTCTGGAAACTTGACCTAAATTTCCAGTGCTCTTTAACTACATAATTAAATGGCAAACTCAATAATGGTTTCTGGAAACTACATTTCTAACTTCAATTTGACTCTTTGAAATTGAGTCTTTCTAGATATTTCTAGTGTTCACTAGTTCTCCTACACGTAGTCTATTATATCTTCATGATCATTGTGGAAATACCTAAAATATGTAATCATCTACTTGAATATTCTGAGAAAAAAATCTCAGTTCAGTCTCTCCTTACTGCAGAGATATCCAGCAATAATGTATTTCCAGACTTACTTTATTTCCTTATTTTTATGACTATAGACTTTTCAAAGGACAAGGAATTAATTTGTATGGGCAGAGTCAGCATAACACATTGTTTTTTTCTGCACTATAATTTCAATAAAATGGCTTTTGGCCTGGTTGAATTTAGAGTACCTACCGGTACTTCAATACAGTGTTTCATGGAATAAATATATTTCATTTTATGTAGAAGTCTTGTCAAAAGGAAGCTGTCTGGTTAAATGTATTTTTATGTAATATTATTTAAAACTAAATAAAATAAGGCAATGTGGGACATACTCCATGCAAGAGCTGATCTTAACTTACTATTGTCTGATGACACTCATATACATGCTGTATGCATCTCTTTAATTCTTGAGAAGCATAGAAAGGCTGTGCATTAAAGTACTTGGTATCATGTTTCTATAAAAGATGTAACAGTAATGATATCATAACATAAAGTATTTCTTTTTTTTAACTTAACTTTTTTGATTTTTCTTTTCTCTCTCTCAGCCACCACTTAAAATTTAAAAAGAAAGAAAAGAAATAATGAATATATTATGTGGATTCTGAAATTTTAAATAAGCTTGTTAATTTGTCTTAGAATCTCTTCCTACTTCCAAAAATTGATTGGAAGCCTTTACTATATTAGTCAACAACAACATTCAAAAGTATGAGCCTGCATTTTTGTTCAGGATGAAAAAGGAGTATTTTCCTTTACTTTGCATGAGATTTTCACTGTAGGCTTAGTCTTTTCCTCAAAAATCCAATGCACACTACTGAAAAGAGCCTTGCCCCATCCATTTGCCTCCTGCACCTTAGATATTTATAAGTGTTGATCAGATCTCCTCTCAACTTTCTCTTCTCCAGGCTGAACAGACCCAGATGGCTCAGCCTTTCCTCACAAGGAAGATCCCTGAGTATATACTTATTAAATGAATATTTAATTATTTATTTATTAAATGAGTATTGCCTCATGGGAGGTGATCTTCCCCCTCTGCTCTGCCCTGGTGAGGGTACACCTGGAGTACTGTGTCCAGTTCTGAGCTCCCCAGTACAAAAAAAGTAAAAAAGACAGAGATCTCCTAGAAAGAGTCCAATGGAGGGCAACAAAGATGATAAAGAGCCTGGAGCATCTCCCTTATGAGGTGAGCCTGAGTGACCTGGGTCTGTTCACATGGAGAAGAGAAAACTGAGAGGGAATCTGATCAATGATTATAAATATCTAAAGTGTGGGAGGCAATTGGGTATGGACAAACTCTTTTCAATGGTGTGTACTGGTAGGACAAGGGGCAATGGCCAAAAACTGGAACACAGTAAGTTTCACAAAAGCATGTGTAAGAACTTCTTCATAGTGCAGGTGATGGAGCACTGGCACAGGCTGCCCAGGAAGGTTGTGGAGTCTCCTTCTCTGGAGATATTCAAGGTCTGTCTGGACACATACCTGTGCGACCTAATGCAAGGTGCCTGCTTTGGCAGAGTGGTTGGACTAGATAATCTCTAGAGGTCCTTTCCAACCCCTGAGATTCTGTGATTCTGTGATTTATTTGTATGTATATTTGCACATGAGAATGTTGCAAGTACATGTACAAGCCGTTTTTATTTACATGACTGTTGCACCTTAGTTCATGCACAAGTGCTCTGTCTCAGAACAAGCACAATCATGCATAAATAATGGTCTCTACAGAATATACAGTCTGAGGACATACTTAACTATCTGGAATTTTCTACAAAATCAGTGTTAGATTTTAGCATTCTCTCTAGATTCCACTTAAATTAACATTAAAAATTAACATGATACCTTTCTGAGTTCCCCTGCAGTTTCTGATGGATAAAGAATTTGGTCAGATTCAGAAATATTCCAATACTGTTTTTCATACAGAGAAACAATTTGTTATACAAGCAGTCTAATTATCAGCAAGACAATTACTTTGGAGGAAGAGACTATTCAGTGAAGATAAAGATATCAGCAATTAGACCATGCTGTTGCTCTCCACAGTTAAATTCTGGCCTTAGCAGGAGATTTTGGTATCCATGGAGATGGGAGACTTTATATATACGTAAGATAAATGTCTTAACCTGAATCTGAAAATCATTCCTATTTCCATGAATTATTTCCATGTCCTAGAACAACATAGAGGATTTGAAATACTCTTCAGAGTTGGTTCTGAAGAAGAATCTGCTTTAACAAAAATCTTTTTAGAAAAAAGAAATAAAGTTCAATGCAAAACAATAAAATAAACAGTGTTGAATTGTTGTTTTCTTTATCAGTGATACTCTTGTTTCTAGGTCTTCTAACCAAAGATGCGTGTAAGTCATTATGATGTTTTAAGCTTTAATCGCTATGAAGTAAACATTTATTTATCTGTTTAACCTATCTTGAAAATTTCTGATGGAAATTTAGAGCAGTGGGAAAAACGTATCCTTGTCACATCTTTGATTTTTACCCTTCATTAGTTTTAGAGTTATTTTGTTTCTGCTACTTCAATTACATATTTTATAGCTACATTGTGAGAGTTCTTGCAAATTTTGAAGATCATTGGACTACTAGCCCACTAAGATTGTGTTCATTTTCTTTTGTGTGTTTTAATATCAGTTGAAACTTCTATCTCAATCTTAAAGACGTAGGGAAGAAAAAAGGTTCCTGGCAGTTGACATGTACAACGAGGTTATAATTGCCTACAGGGGAGCAGAGCTCAGATGGTTTTTGTAGTCAACAGATCCTCAGGATGGAATTACAACTCCGTAAATTCAGAACATGGTTAACTTTTTGATTATATAATATATGTATCAGCATCTGTGTTGTGGTTATGATTCTTGGATCTTTACCTTACTTGGACTCCAGTGCTCTGTTCCCTCCCCAAGTCTCTGATGAAGGTCTCGGGCTCTGCTGCTGCTCTGATAGGTCTCTTTCTTCAGGCTTTGCTGGATTGTTCCTGTTAGATTTCTGCCTCCCACTGGCAGACTTAGCAGCCTGTGTTCTGCTGACAGTCAGCCCATGAAAAGACCGGCTCACCTGGGGGAACCCTAGCTGGGTACGGGAAAACTGTCAGAAGGCACTCAGGGGAACTTGCAGCAGTACAGGTAAACATAAAAAGAAAGACTGACAAAAGAGATCTCTCCTCCAGTGGTATTCTTAAAGCCTGTAGAAGCTGCTTGTGGATTAACACCGCAGACTTACAGTAGTGAGGACTGTGAACCTGCTGCAAAGACAGTCCAGGCATGTAGCACACTACTACAGGGAGAGGGAGGTGATTGGTTCTCTCTTCTCTGCCCCATGTGGAGTACTGCATTCAGGTCTAAGGACCCCAATACAGGAAAGATGTGGAGCTCGTGGACAGGGTCCACAGGAGGGCTGCAAAGTCAATCAGAGGGCTGGAGCCCCTCTCCTATGAAGAAAGGTTGAGGGAACTGTGATTGTTCAGTCTGGAGAAGAGAAGGCTCAGGTGAGACCTCATTGCAGCCTTTCAGTACTTAGAGGGAGCTTGCAAAGAAGAGGGAAATCAAGTTTTTACACAGGTAGATAGCGATAGGGCAAGGGGGAATGATTTTAAACCAGAAGAGGGGAGATTTAAATTAGATGTCAGAGGAAAATTTTTCACTTAGAGGGTGGTGAGGTGCTGGAACAGGTTGTCCAGAGAAGCTATGGGTGTCCCATCCCTGAAGGCCAGGTTGGATGGGGCCCTGGATAGCCTGATCAAGTGTTTGACAACCCCAGCCATGGCAGGCATGCTGGAACTTGATGATCCTTGAGGTCTGCTCCAACCCAAGACGTTTTATGATGTCCTGATTCTATATTTAGCGAGCTTGCTTAACTGTGTTAACTGCGTACAATTACAGTTGCCTAATTTTCTTAAATGAGAGTATATATATATGAAGAAATGAAATGCTTCCATGATCTTTTCATCCTTTGAAAAATTTTCAAATTTAAATATTGTGAGTATAATGTGGCAAGCAATTGATTTTGTTAAAATTGACCATGAAAGACCAGAATACTTGGAGACTAAACCCAGAATATCTTCGCAGCCCATGGTATCAACTATAGATCCAAAGAAAAAATATTTTGTTAGAAACATTAAATACATAAAGAGAACTATGATGTTAGCAGTTAATTAACCACAAGGGGAAACTAAAACTAATTTCCTAACTGACACTTTGTGGCAAGATTTTATTAAACCAAATAAATTTCAATTTGTCATAGCTGGTACTTCAGAATTCAAAAGGAATGATTGGACATATAAATTGGGTTAAAAGCTGGCAATCATAGAGGTCAGTTCTATATCAGCAACTTTTCCAATCAACACTTTTTTTTGTTAAGAATTAGCAGCTAAACTAAATCACAGCAATGCACTCCATTTCTCATGGGAATGTGATACCTCTTGGCCAGTGCTTTGTCCTCCATTACAGTGAACTATTTTATTGAGCTCTCACAGTTTGTGAGAGTTAACAAAGTCAGTTGAACAATTAAAGCTTCTCAAAACTTCTGTGTTTCATATGTTTACCTCTGATCTGGATTGTACTCATTATGTCACAACAAAGAGGAAGATCTGAAATAAAATGAAAGTAAAATAAAAGGATAATTCCAGAAAACGTACAGTTGCAGAAGGAAGAGATTGAACATACTCCAAGAAGGTGTACAATAGAGTAAAAATTGGGAAGGAAGGATCCAAATGGATGAAGTACCAAAACACAACTGTACAGATAACATTTCTGTGATCCAGCATTTCGAAAACTTTTAGAAGCCAAGAGTGTGGTGCTGTACACATACAACTTGAGCTCCAGAACTATAATTCCTTAATTACAAAGAAGGCACAGGAATGAGTGAATGAGTGTCTTACTTTCCAACAGAAGTTACTTTTCTCATAGTGTCTAGTACGAAGCTATGATTTGGGCTCAGAAGAGAAACAAAACTGACGACATCCTCGCAGAGTTGAACAGAGCCGAGGACATATTCAGTTCTTCATTCCTCTGCCAGCGAAACAGATAGGGGGATATAAGGAGCTGGGAACTGGAAGAGGACAGGACCAGGGCAGCTGACCCAAACTGACCAAAGAGCTATACCATACCATATAACATCATGCGATTGGTTTTTTGGTTCCACTTTTTTTTTTTTTTGCGGAAGAGGTTAGCCAGCAGGAAGAGTCGCTGCTGGCTGTGAGCCCTTGCTCTGTGTATCCTCTTTGTATATATATATGTATATATATATGTACTGGTATTTCTTTTACTTTCTTTACTATCTTAAAACAAAGGTCTAAGGGAAAACAACAACAGCAGCAACAACAAAAAAGAAACAGTAGCTCTTTAACCACTAGACAAGACTTTCCAAGTAGTGCTACATTCACTACCCATCATGTATTCTAAGCAGGATTAAATGTTCCCTCTTAACAATTTGCAACCAAATAAATGTTTCTGGGCTCAGTTAAAGTTACTATATGAGTGCACAGGCCTATAAGTATCATTTGAATTTAAAGAAAATCATTGCAGTTCTGACTTAAACTAAATGAGATTTGAGTTCACACAAGAAACATAAATTTTTTATGCTTGTTTAAACAAGCATTAATCTCTACTGAATACGAATCATTCTACATACCTCCCCAATGTGTCTGCAAATGTTCTCTGTCAGTGTGCTAGTGAATGTTACCAGCTTTCTAGGGAATATTAGAATTGTAGACTCACAGAATCCTAGCGTGGCCCGGGTTGGAAGGGACCCCAAGGATCATCAGGTTCCAACTCCCCTGCCACAGACAGGGCCACCAACCTCCAGATTAGCTACTAGATCAGGCTACCCAGGACCCCATCTAACCTGGTCTTGAACACCTCCAGGGATGGGGCATCCACAACCTCTCTGGGCAGCCTGTTCCAGCACCTTACCAATCTGTTGGAAAAGAACTTCCCCTCGATGTCTAATCTAAACCTTCCCTCCTTCAGCTTAAAAACATTCCCCCTTGTCCTATCACTGTCTGCCCTTTTGACAAGTTCATTGCCCTCCTGTTTATAATCTCCCTTGAAATACTGGAAGGCTGCTATGAGGTCCCCCTACAGCCTTCCCTTCTCCAGGCTGAACAAGCCCAGCTCCCTCAGCCTGTCCTCATAGGGGAGCTGCTCCAGCCCTCTGAGCATCTTTGTGGCCCTGCTCTGAACCCTCTCGAACAGCTCCACATCTTTCCTGTATTGGGGGCCCCAGACCTGGACACAGTACTCCACATGGGGCCTCACAAGGGCAGAGTAGAGAGGGACAATCACTTCCCTGTCCCTGCTGGCCACCCCTCTCCTGATGGTGCCCAGGATACCGTTGGCCTTCCCAGCTGCAAGAGCACACTGCTGGCTCATATTAAAACTCATACCATCCTTAAGACTCAGTTGCTGAAAATACTAGTTAATGCTGCTGCAGGGTCGGCTTGAAGGAATTCTCAAGTGAAAACAGTGAATAGAGATCTGTACATTTAGCCTTGAGAACTGCACAGAGGTTGTTACTGAAGACAGATTAGGTCTATGAAGTAAACCTCATACGGTAAAGTCCCACACTTACTGTAGAGTAGACACAAATGAATCTCTTTTCCAAGTTTTTATCTGTTTCTAACATAGGCAGAAGTAAAATTTAGATTACCTAGGAAAGCATCTAGGTTATGCTTAGCTAAAGCTCTTTGTTCAACTTCTTTCAAAATTCACAATTTCAAGCAAATATTTAGATCAAAAATTACAAGAAAAAAAAAGCAGGAACAAAAAGGTCAGGTTAGTTTTCTTTATAATATCGTCTACAAAACAAGGAATTTGGGATACAGAAATATATAGAAAAATAAGCAGTATCTTTTGCTGCACATATTTAACTTTTGATAATTTACATACAGATTTTGTAGGCAGACTCTTTCTTTCACAAGATAAATTGCTAGAAACAAGAGATGTCCATTGAAATTTATATGAAGTCTTACATTTCTTAGCATAAGGCTTAACAGAGTAACATTAAACAGCATACTTACAATATTACAATAGGAATTTGGATAAGAATTGTTTTTAAATTTGTCCATGTTCAGTGTTTGTTACTATTAACAAGCTGGCTGTTTTCTTACACATTTATGGTAGAGTGTTGAATAATAATTTGTGGGCTTTTTTTCTGTTGCTTTTAAAGAAAAGAAACTATATTTGAATTACCACATTTCAGTAAATCTTCCAGAAACACATGGTTTTTGAGTCCATGTGCTTTATATAAAATCAAAAAAAAAAAAAAAAANTCTGGTGCTATAGTCCTTTTATTAAAAAAAAAAAAAAAAAAAAAAAAAAGGATTTCTAAAAAAATTGTGTGAGAAATAATACTAATACTATAACTGATTCATTCATTTTGAACTTAGAGATTTTTATTTAATTTCATTCTCATTCTTTCTGTGCAGAAAACTGTTTTGTTTACCACCTACTTTAGTTTACTGTAATAATAAACTTACATAAAAAGTAGCCTAAAAATACAGACATATGAGTTAATGATGAAGAAGATTACTATCTCAGCCTTCATTTACAGACAGAAGTGTTAGACATTAGTGGCAACATGGCCAAGGTTAAGACTATAGTTCATTTATTTGTCAAAATGTGCGTGTATGTGTGCATGTGCATGTACAAACATGCACATGCTCTGTACAAGACAAAGTTCCAAAGACTGACAGATATCTATCTCTTCTATTCACCCCATGGTAGGTACAGCACAAAACGAAAATACACAAGATGGCGCACTGGAGTACAGCTACCACTCTTACATGTTGCTTTGAGATGTTTTCTAAAGATCTTATTGTAGTAGAAGTCTGTAATAGCTAGCAAATGTCTATATTTCTATTTTGGCAATGGTATGTCTGAACTGTAGAAACATTCTAAATCATTTTTTTTTTTTTTTGTAAAGCATTTCACAGGTCCTTATAGAGGCTAATAATTAAACACAAATAAGAATTTTAAAATTTCTTCTATTATTTTTGATTTCTCTAGATTTTCCATACATGGAGGAGAAGATCATCCATATATGTTTCTACACAAAAAATTTGTTACATTTTTCCTTTTAAACTAAACTTTGGGTGGCATAGGAATATACCAAGAACTTAATAGAATCTAGCTCTTGTCACTAACATTAAGAGGTCAAACATCTTTTATTTTATTTTATTTT
>WBMW01005982.1:0-28050 GCA_013396635.1 Penelope pileata
TTCTCCCCTCCTCGCTCCCCTTCCCTCTTCTCTTTATTACTCCACCCCACAACCACCACTTATTGTTTTCACCCATCACGAATCAACAAAAAAACTCTCCACAAAAAACTACCGTGACACCCCCTCTTTCCACTATTATCTTTTATTGCCACAGTTCCTTTTTACCCTGTCCCCGCCTCCCCGCGCTGCCCCTGACATTGCCATCCCGCAGCACACCAGTGCTTTCCTGTACAATCCCGGGTGGTTGCTGCCATCTCTCCCAGCCCAGCTGCAGTGTGAGGGCCATCGAGCTTGCTCACTTCTTCTTCAGCAGCTCCGTCATCTCAGGCACTGCCTGCAAGCACCAGGGCCAGGGTAGCTCTTGCCTCCCCTCTGCCTCCCCAAAGTCTCCGTTTGAGGCTCCCAGCCCCCAGTCCCACACCCCGGCTCCTGCCCTCATGCCAAGCACTCAAGTGCAGGGGCGGTGGGTCACCCCCGCTCGCAGCACTCCCCACTTCCCTCCTGCTGAATAGAGCCTCTTAATTATTTAAGAGCGCTACATTTCCATTAGGTGGAAATAATGCATTCGTACAAAATTTATTAAGGAAATTGTCTACACGGTGTTTCTTCAGAGTGTGGCTGCATCTCTGCCTAAGGGAAGGGCCCGTGCTCAGCACAGAGCCAGCGGGCAGTAGTTCAGGAGCGGCATTAAGTGCTGGCAGCGCTCCTGCCCGCACCCTCCCCAGAGCTGCTGTGAGCTCACGCGGGCACACGTACAGCGGGCTCCCCCGTGTGAGCCGCCGGCACTTGGACAGGGCCTCGGTCACAGCTCGCTTATCCAGGAGAAATCTGCCAGCTGCCCCTACCTGTCAGCATGGCAGCATGCACCGGCAGGCAGGGGAGCTGCTGCCGTCCAAGGACAGTGCCAACGCCCTGCGCTCGTACTTCGTGGTGCTTAAAAACATATCAAGGACCAATATGCAGTTATTTCTCCAAGTGGCTCACAGTCAGGAAACCTGGACAGAGGCAGGCTGTGAAACCCACCCCTCCTCCTTGCAGGGACTGAATTCTGAGACTGAACATAATGAAGCTGTAAAGCAACTCTCTCACGAAACAGTCCAAAGGTAACATGGCCTGATGGGGAGTTTGCTATCTCAACCACTGGTACATCTCTCGAAGAGTTCTCGCTCACGTGCCCGAGTTCGGCCTTACCTGAAATAAGTCTGCCACCAGCCCGTAGTCTGCCACTTGGAAAATGGGAGCCTCGGGGTCCTTGTTAATGGCAACGATGGTCTGCAAGCAACAGGAAAGCACGGGGTGAGCACACGGCCTAGGGCAGGACTGCAGGGACAGGCCCAGCCAGGGAGCGTGGCACGGCTCCCCGTCACTGGAAGCAGGAGGGGACTTCCAAAACAAAACAAAATTCCTTGATGGTGGGCGTCTGGAGGTGGGGGATGTCTCCAGAACTGAGCCAAGTGGTCCTAACAATGAACAAGTGCAGTTCTGAAGGATCCCTTCCTTGCTCATAGCACACACAGGGGCTATCCTTCCCTGTTCATAATAAAGAGTCTGCAAAAAAAGTCTGCAAAAAAAAAAAAAAAAAATTACAGCAGCCTATCTGCAATATTTAAGCCATCATGTTGCAGAAATAAATCAGAGGTAGCATTTAAAAGAAACGTAACAGAGCCATGCCAAAGGCCCCTGTTCTTAGGGTGGGCCATGTAATTTATTGTGTCACCCAACAGAGGACCGCACGTGATCTAAATCCCAACACAGTGTCCAGAAAATGCCTTCCCTGACTCGAACTGTCCTACAAGTAATCCCTGCCGCAAATGTCTGTGCCAGTTTCCAGCAAAAAGTGTGGGCGTCCACATCTGAACCTACAACAGGATGGGGAGACTCCGTAAGGGATGAAAACCATTACAGGGAAGGGACAGCTGATGGAACAAGCCCTGCACCAGGGCTCTGAGCCCCGCGCTCTGCCGCTCTCCCCACGCTGCCAGCACGAGCTCCGACGCGAGGCAGCAGGGCTCCTGGGGACAGCTCTCAGCCACCACCCGTGTCACACACCTGCCTGCCAGCCCCGGGGGCACGGCTCGTGCTTCCCGTATGCTCTGCTCCTGCACAGAACGTCCGTGCCCGGCAGGATTAATGGCTCAGCAGCACACACCCAGCGGCAACAACTCAAAGATAAAAGGTCACCAATCCTGTCCTGTGGTTTTAAGCCTACCCAAACCCTTTTTCTTCACAGCTCATCTGTATCCCGTGACTTGCTCCAACCAGGAGCCACATCCTTCATGCGCCAAGGAGGCCCCTACAGCAGAGCGCTGCTGCTCGCCAGCTCACGAGCAACGACCTGAAGTGCTCCAGCAGTGCTTCCCCTGAAATACTTCCCCCAAAGTTCCTTTTTTTTTAATCTAACAGTTTTTTTTTGTTTTGTTTTTTTTTTACAGTTACTCCGTTTGCAAACACAGGCCTCCTCTAAGAGCCGTGCAGGCTCTTACCCAGGCTGTGACAGCCAAGGACCTCAGCTCAATGAAGATCTCTGACTGCTCCGAGGCCCCACTGCACACCCAGAGCCGCTCGCAGGGACACAGGTGTGGCACCCAGGGCTGCTGGCAGGGCACCCACCTGGCCCAGCACCCCTTGAAGCCCCGCAGAGGCTGTGGGCAGGGGGGCGGCTCCAGTGCCCCTGCTCTCACCTGGCCCAGGTGAGAACCGTGCAGGCAGGGCATCTCCCACAGAGATACCCTCTCCTCAAAGCCAGCTGGCTCTGCCTCTGCGTGCTCCTCCCGGCCCCCCAGCCCTGGCAGGCTCCCCAGGAAATACTGGGTCACATTCGCAGACACAAAGCAGCACCAGCTGCTTGACAGGCATCTCCCTTCAGCCTCACCCTGGCAGCCCGATCCCTCCTCTGCCCCCGCTGCTGCGGCACCGTCACCCAGCTCTGGCTCTCTACCTCATCTCAGACTTTCCATGGTAAGAAGCAGAAGCATCACTTTGCCTGCAACAAACTTTTGTAAGTTACATCGCCTGGAAAGGAAAGATGCTGTAACTACCTCAAGGGGGAATTAACATAAGGAAGCACCAAGGATTCGCCAGGCCTCCTCAGAAGCTGCACTTTCTACTTTGCTGTAGGAGGACAAATAAATGACATGTTTCACGTGGCAGAGAGCACCTGACTTTGAGGAAACATCCTCAAGCGTGCAAGCTGGCAGTGCCAGCTACTGCACAGCACCAATGGAAGGGGGGCATCCAGGGACAGCTGCCATGGCTGCCTAATTCTCTTACGTTGGCAGAAATGGGATCGTTGCAGTCACTACATCACCTGCGTGCGTCGGCTAAAAGGGAAGCAGAACGCATTTCAGACACAGGTAAGTAACACTGGATTTCAGAATGCACGTACTTGTTTACCCCAGAAAAACGATCATCTCTGGGTAAAATGAAACTCGTGTGCTTCTCACGCTGACAAATTTTCTCTCATTTCATATAAAAGAACATCTCAAAATATCAAACACGGTGCTGGAAAAGGGAAGCAGCAGAGGTTTTGCTGTTACAGTACAGCCAATACTGCTGCACTATTTTCACATCAAAGGAAATTCTGCCACTCGAAGTAAAGGTTCCCAGCACTGCTGGTGCAGGAGATACCTGCAGACAGGGCCGAGACTGGGGCAGCTCCAGGCACACCTTCCTCAGCCAGCCCCTGATCCGAACCCCACGCAGCCATTCCCTCCCTCACCCAAAAGCACGGTGGAGGGCGAACACCCCCAGGCACGGGCGCTCCCTGCTGCTGCCCTGCAAGCACAAGGGAGCTCTGCGACCTTTTATCCACCCAGACCACCGCGAACACACGGCTACAGACGCTGTTATCCACACCTCTCGACAGCGACCTTCATCCCTGCCCATCACTGACCCTTAATTTTTTGGGGTTTTTTTGACTGTGTCAACTACAGCAACCATGGCTGCTGTATCCCAACTCCGGATCATAGTTTCCCCAGAAACGCCTGATTTAATACTTTATGCAAAAAGAACTAAATCCTTAGGAAGCCTGGATCATCCCAGCACACGGGCTGGCTTGTGAGGACAAATACCAGCAGGGGAGCTCCCTGCAGACTGCCACTGGTCAAACACAGTTCTAAGGATCTGCCTGTGAAGTTCTGCACATTTTTTCCTTTGGTTTGCAGTGGTTTTACAAGGTACTCAAATTTCTGGCTGCCAGAAAACAAAACCAAACGCATCAATACTTCTGATAAGTTGCCTGGAAACAGAAAAATCAATCAATCCATCCTTTTCCCTAAAATTACTTGGCAGGAGGCAGGACAACTTGCATTTATTTTTATCTTTCTGTCTGGCACCTGACAGTGGTTCAGCAGGTGACCCTGCTCCTCTTCCCCAACGCTGCTCTGTGCACCAAAGCAGCGACTGCGATGCCAGACGATCGGCTTTGGCACCCACCGTGTTCAACCTTGTACAGTTTTACTGCCGTTTTATAATAGGTTTCCATTTGAATGACTAACGCAGGAATGTCACAGACATCTTTGACTTTATGGAATAGTAAGTTCATAATTCAGATTACACATTGTTATGCATGAATTAATATGTCAGACTCTGAAATAAATGCAAATGGAACTGTTGTATAGAATTCAGGCGTGCGTGTATGAGGTTTTTGCCCCTCTTTTTTTTTTTTTTTTTAAACAAACAAGTGAAGTAGCTTCTTTTACTCAGTACTTCAGGCTGTAGTGCAGAGGTTGTTCTGCTGTGTCAGATGTTTCACCACCATCTTATGTGGCGAGGCTTAGAGTACAGCAGCAGACAAACAAATCATAACATGGGAGCAAACGGAAAGCTGGTCAGGACCTGCTGGAGGCAGAGCAGGCAGCTCCCCTGCAGCACAGCCAGCCTTGTGCTTACCTTGCTGTCTTTCATCCCGGCCAAGTGCTGGATTGCTCCAGATATTCCCACGGCAATATAAAGTTCCTAGAAGGAAACAGAAATGAGACGTTGTGGGAACCGTCCACAGTTTCAGTCAGCTCTCCCAAACCTCACGCAGGATCAGCTACATGCAGGAGTTTGTACTTGAAAGCAGTTTTCAATATTAAAGGCAGCTCGTGATTGGTTCCCTTTCCCACTCTGGGATGCCATGCAACTGTGAAAGGAGAATCCCAAAGGAGCATCTGGCAAAGACAGATGAGAGGAGGAGATCTGCATCGAGGGTGAGGCCCTGCTCAGGCAGAGCCACTCGCTGCCCTGGAGACAGCCACAACAGCAGCGAGCAGGATAACCTGCCAATGGATAATGCAGTTCCTGAAGAGAAAAACTAGGTTTTTGGGTCTGAGGCCTCTGTGACCCTCCTAGGGTGAGTCAATGCACAAAGCTGCAATTCAGGTGCTTACATCCCAAACCTCACTGTACACGTCCTAAAGCTTTTCTGCTCCCCATTCACTACCAGCTCATACACATCTGGCATCTCCAAAGAGACCTGAGTCCAAAACAGGTGGAAGTTTATAAGCAAACAGCTCTGTATCCACAGTCTTAACTCATAGCAGAAAAGTAGTTTTTCCCCCTGGGCTGAAAATCACCCCGGCCACAACCCATGGAGAGCCAAGTCCATGTTCAACTCAGGGAGACCCTTCCCAGCCAGACCGGCAGCGGCAGCTCCCTGATAAAGGAATTGCTCCTCAAACTCAGCCACAGAGGAGGCAACTGGAACACACCCAACCAGCCAGGGGGCCACCTGCCAAAACCAGTGAAAAGGCTGTATTTGTACCTACGTGGGGGAGATGCAACCTTACATATTAACAGAGTTTCTTTTCCAAAAGTGACACAGTTAGTCCACGTTGAAGAACACACAAACCTAAATCAAGAAGTGATGTTTTGGGGTCAGAGAGGGTAAGAGGGACAGAAAACATCTCGTTCTTGCACAGCTTAAGAGGTGCACTACAGTGAAGTGGCTTTAACAGTAGAACCAAGCACAGCTGCAGAGCAGCCACAGAGGGCAGAAGAGGTAAGGAGGGAGCTGGAGCAGAACCATACAGGCCTGGCAGCCACGGTGTCTGTCACAGGAAACAAACAACTGCTTTCCAGCGTTGCTACAGCTGCAGATCTCACCTGTTGCATCAGGTTTTAAACAGGAACAGATAGATAAAAATAAAGAATATTCTACACTCTTCTACGCAATCTCCTGTAACAACTAAACTGAAGGGAAACAAAGGAGCCAAATATTTCCTATCAGGAGGGCTTGCTTTGGAACTGAAAGCCAGCATCGTCTGCGTATTTGTGCAAAAACACCACAGCTGTTGAAGGGACTCAAAGATGTCTTGGTCTCACCTGCTGCCCAGCGTGCAGATCAGCACTGGAGCTCAGCATGCCTGAGCCACAGCTGCAGCGTAATGCAATATGTGCATATAAGACCTCCTAGTAAGAATGCAATATTTTAATTACACCGAATAAAAAAACAGATGTTACAGAAGAAATTACTCTAACGTCATGTAGTCTTTAATATAAGCTCTTTTTAAAAACACATTACTGTAATTTGATTTTTTTTTTAGAGCAATTCATTAAGTGCCAGTCACCCAGACTAGCAGAGACTCTTATCGCTCTGTTTAACATCGTGAAGTCCAGCGCCTGGAAAGCATCCAGCTAACCAGGAGCCAGATGCCTATGTATATATTCTACTGAAATATCTGGGAAAGACAGAGATGTTTCATTAAAAGGACACGTATAAACGGCCAGGCTCATCTAAAAGCCTTCGTTACGCTTTTAAGCCGTGCCCGTGGCGGTTACGTGCCTTGGGCTCTCCAGCCAAGGCAGCTGGCCCGCTCCTGGTGCCTACCACAGGGTCACCTCGGTCTGTTTTAACCCAAACAACACACGCCAGTACGCTTCCTGCCCATGGTTCAACACTGCAGAATAGATTTGATGACTTACATCTTAGTTTAAAACTGTTCTACAGTTCAGTAAGAGAGAAAGGACACACGAGACTTGAATGGTAAGGATTTGGGAGCGCTCAGATGTCTAAGGACAGAATTCAAATGGTTCATCCAGGGAGATCAAGAAAGACTCCAAAATTCACCTCTCTCTAAACTCTTCTCGGGGTGATCCCCTCGTTTGGTTGCCTTCCCTGAAATCATTAACTGCTATCGTGGCTTCGGCTGAGACCTCACATTCCTGCTGTGGCAGCGCTCAAAGTCCCAGGCCAGGGCTGCGGCCCCAGGCACCACAGAGAAAGCGAGGGAGGAGCACGGCAGGCAGCAGAGCGGAGCCACGGAGCAGCCACGGAGCTGGGTGACTTGCAGGGAGTGCAGCAGGGCCTGGGAGAAGGTCTCGGTTCTTCGGGGCTCACCCATGGGAGCCCCGTGCCAGGGAACAAAACAGTGAGGAGGGTCTGCATCACCCCCCCCAGGTGCCAACAGAGATGGCTTTACACCAACCTCCTGCTTTTTGGATCCCTGGGAGCTGCTCTGATTACTGCTGTCAGGTGGCTGATCCACAATTAGAGGCACTTATGTCAAAGTCCGGTTCTGGGGTGGCCTTTGTGAACTCCTGGTGCTTCACACAGGCAGGTTTCCACTGCTGCTGGCAGCGCAGGGCAAGAGTAACAGAACAGCAAAGAATAACAAACAGACTTGGTACCAAAAGGCTCGCTGCACTGTCTGAGATGAGAAGAAGCCTCAAAAGTAATTTCAGTGGAGAAAAAAGAATTAAAGTTTGGTGGTATAAGGGCGTGGATCAGAGAGAACTGTCTTCCCTCACCATAACTTCATCTCACACGGAAAATATTTATTCCACACGTCAGTGCCGCACCACAGATCTCACTCTGTATGCCACCCAACCTCATCAGAACAATCCTGAAACAAAATCAATCACAAGTCCCAAATTTATCCTATTTAAAGGCAAGATTCCAAATCAAGACTCCAACTTCTCATTGCTACATAAATTATTAATCCAGCATAATTTTGCTGTTATTTTCTCCCACAACCCCTCAAAAACACAACCCCAGTACATCTTGCAGGGAGAGTCACTGTATGTGGACCATTTAAATGAACAAATCCTCCTCAGCCGTCCCCTGTGTTCCCCTTTCTGCTTTCACTGTACCCAACTTAGCTATCAGCAGGTACCTGGAACCCACGAGAGCTGACACGCACGGGGCTGCACAGCTCCAGAGCACACGGCCAGCTGGACACTGCTAGGGTAAGTGTCAGTGCTGGGGGTGGACGGTCACACACCAACACACACTGCAGCTATCTTCCTGGGCACACCGCTTCTTCCAGTTATTTCCAGTTGGTGGTGTGTAATATTACTTCGTTTTTACTTAGGAGAATATTTAAAAATGCCCTAGGCTGCCTCGGGGCAGTTAAAGCTGTGTGTGTGTAAGAGAACAGCAGGAGCAGTTTTCAGCTGCGACTTACCGTGATTCGGAATGCTGTAGGGTAGGGCTGTGCATCTTGCACAGGTGCAACACGAGATGAGGCAGTTACTGTGCAAGAGGGCTGTCAGCTACCACAGATTTTTATGTCAGCTCCTGAATTACACCGAGAGCCTTCAGTGCACATCAGCTCATCACCCTATCGGCAGCACACACCTAAACAAGGTAGCCTGATAAACTCCTCTGGCACGTGTCCTCTTTTTAGGGGCAGCTCAGACATTTTATTTTCTTTGCAAGAGTGAAGACAACGGAACCAGGAAGAAACCACTGCAATGAGAACTGCTTCACACAAGAGATTCCTGCCAGTTACAAGCCATCAGCCCAATAAAACACACTCAGGCTTGAAGCAAGTTCCTATATACCGTGCTGCATACCAAGCAGCCATCCAGTGATGCTGCTATGTCCCATTCAAGAAGCACATGTTGCCAAACTGCATCCCAGCTACAGCTCCTTTTTCACTGCAAGTACCTCTGATGAGACGAGCTCTGTAATTACTCTTAAGCGTGGTGAGGGTGTCTGCTGGAGTCAGGGCCATGCAGCAATTTCTTCCTGCTCTCTAGGGAAAAGCACATCAATTGCTTTCAGCTAAATGCACTCACATATGAATATTTTAGTACAATTTAATGTTTCTGCACCAACCCCCAAGGAGCAGAGCATCAATTTGTGAACATAGTTTCCTTGGAGTTAAAAGCTACACTGGATAATGCAGGATGAAAGGGGTTGTCAATCCTTGGCTTTTTAGCAAGTCAGAGAAAGGTAGTCTGTAAATTCAGTCCCAGCTGCACATGAAGTTTGCCACTATAAAGCTACTTTTCAACACCAGTGAATTATGAGAGGAGATACTCCAAAAACAATTTCCCAAGCCCAGTCAGTTTCCCCAGTGTTCTTCCCACCTGCGAGCCACAACAAGAAGTGCATCTGCTGGGCTGTCAGCAAACAACCCAGATGTAATGCACAAGTAACACATTCCCACAAAGGAGCTCGCTGAAGGTGTGGGAAATTAAGGGATGTATCACACGTCTGAATACAGAAACTTGAGGATCTCAATATTGTCTTCCATCACAACAAATTAGGAAGTAATGCAGACCTTGTCATCAAGAAGCAAGGAGGAGAACATCTCTGAAGTCAGCACGACCAAGGTGACATGGGCTACACAATTCATGAACCTGAAGGAATTAATTAGTTATTAACTGTTAGAAATTTTAGGTAAGAGTCAGAGACCAAAAAGGAAGATAAATATTGGAATAAGACACACCTTGTTTCAGTTTCCCCACACTTCCTCACAAGAGCGAAGTGAAGCAGAACCTACCAGACAGGCTAACTTGAGCAAGCAGACATTCCCCAAGAAAGTAACAGGAAGAAGCACTGGAAGGAGCTGGTGCCTACTTACTAAGCAACAACAGCATAACTCACTCTTGCTTCTCACACCACCTGGCTAGGTGAAGTATGTGACTGCTTTGCCACCAAGTACAAAGAAGGAAGAAACAGGAATAATGGAAGTGCTGTGATGCTGCCTTTCCCCTTTCCAGCCGCTCCCAAAGCGAGGTGATGCCTACTGAATGCGAAGAAGCCACTCACTGGAGCACACACGGGCTCACAAAGTGTGCCATCACCCTGGAAGGGAAGAGGAACACCCACACTGCCACTGCTCGGTGACGACCATCCTGTGGCTCCGTGCATCTCGCTGCAGGAAGCGCTTCCTCGCCTTCAGCCTGTTGAGGCTTCTTTCTCCTGCTTGTCAGTTCTTCCCACTGCAGCATTTCCTACCTGACACAACACACGAGGTGGTTCCTGTTCTTGCACAGCACTGGTGCCTTTCAGCTACCCGAACCAGCCTCACACTTCAGCATCTCGGTGGAAGCAGCACCCCTAAGACGTTTCCTGTACTAGAGCAGAGCTGATTCTCAAAGAAAGCAGGTGAAACTTCCCTCCCTCGTTATTAACTGTGTTCTTTCATCACTTGAAGCAAAATGACCTGGACGTGTTTCCTGGCTGGCAGCTGGTTCATGTATTAGAACATCAGCACTTTGGGATAGCTCTGTGGCTGTGAGGGCCTCATGTCCTGTCATACACCGTCAGAACTGTGCTCTTAAAAAGTGAACTCTGTTAGGGAATTACTGAAGGAGCAATGACCAAAATTACTCTTCCTTCACCAAATCCCCAGTCAAAAGCACAATGGAGGAAATAAACAGATCCTGCAGATGATTACCTTCTTATTCAATGATCAGAAACATCCCCACACATTCACAGGCAAAAAGCAGCAGCACCTCCCCTCCTCCTGAATTCATTACTAACTCTTCTCCCTCTGTCGTCTCAAAAATGACCCAGTTCCAGTCCTATGAAAACAATGCATTCCAATCCTCCACTGAGACTGGGCGAGAGGCTATTAATAGCATGGTAAGAGCATACACAGAGATGCTTTCCCAGCAGAAACTAACAGCTGCAGGGGACACCAAGTACATCCCAAACCCCAACTGTTCCTCGTATCCAAGATTCTTCCCATGATCAGAACCCACCTTCCCAGGAGGGCACGTAAACCAGAAAGCACAGCTAACCACAACAGCTCAGGACTCAGCTAACAGAGCCAATCCATGTACAAAGCTGCCCTGCAGTTTTCCAGATAAAACATCGTGAGCTCTCTCTCAACTGGTGACATCAAACATAACTTACAGGAAGCAGCCATTTTCCAGACAATTGGTAAAATATCCAGTTTAATCTTAAGCTGACCAAGAAAGTTCAATTTTGCTTCCATTGAACTCTCTTCCACTGCACAGAATTATATTCCAGCCAAAGAACCAAAATGACTGAAGTAACATCAGGAATGTGAAGAATGTGCAGCTCTAAACCTTCTCATATTTAAGGTACCTACCCATCACACTGAAAAATTAGTTCTTCTACACAGCAGCTCTGGGGGCTTAGCATCAATTCAATTTGCACTTCCATTACAATTAATATAAATATATTCTATCACACTTCTAAGCCACTGTAAGCTGTCCTTACAGGAATTTCCAGATACCTGAACAACTGGAAACAAGAGGGGTGCAATTTTCAGTACTCTGGATAACTCACTGCTTAGTATTTGTTCCGAAAGATAGAGGGAAATGAGAGAGCAACGCATCAAACTGCTGACAGAAAGATGTAGCACCCCACAATAGCAGCAGTTAGGACCAGTCATTGACACAATAGTAAGTAGCCATCAGTCAGCCAGGGAGGTTTCTGATGACACTGATGCAGTCCTACAATGCAGCTGTATGTGCTTATGACTTCCACATGTTACTCTGAACCATCTGTAGTAAGCTTTAGCACTAGTTCTTCATCAAAAATTAGCCTTTTTTTCCATTTCAACATAACTGTTTACGTGCTCTCAACTCTAGGAAGAACGTTCATCAGCAAGCCTTGACACACACAAACCACAGTTGAGTCATCTTCAAATTAGCATCTCCCACTTTATCAATGGAAATGTAGGTAGTGAAGAACTAAGGACAGTCAGTCTCATGTCCTCTCAAAACACACAGTTAAATGACACACAGCTTACTTTCCTGTTTTTCAAAAGTTTTGGTATGTGGCAGCCAACTCTGCCTTCTGTGGAACCTCCAGCTCCATGTATGTGGAACCTACCATTCCATCTTGCAGTTGCATTGTCTAGGGTAGTGCTAATGTCATTAACTGGAACCGTTTGCTGGGACCAAGAAGCAGCTGTATGCTCGACCTAGTGCCTGCTGTGTGATCAAAGAAGTGCACTACATTGAAATACAAAAGTTCTCTTAGCAAAGAGCAAGTATTACGCCGGGGGTTACAGCTGGCCTGTGCTGTTTCCAAAATGATAACAATTACATGCCCAAAAGCAAAACATCAGAAAGAGTTAAGGTTGTGTTTGTAACCGATACAGCTTCACAATTTGCTTACACAGCAGAGGTTAAGATCACTGCTATCAAGATTCTTCTTTTGAAGGACACAATATGCAAACAGACTGACCTTAACTCTTACCAATAAGTTTTAGGTCTATGCTTCAGACTCTGGTTTTTGGAGCAGTTGGTTACCATACAGATTTACAGCTTAAACTCTGGTCTTAAACTCCGGTGTGTCCAGAAGCACTTTCACGTAGCCCTTCTGCAGGGCTGTCACCAGAAGGCCTCCATCTTGATGAGGACTGAACAAAAATACAGCAGGAATCCCTGTGCACATTTCAAGATAAAATATCTCGGTGACACAAAATACCTTGTTCAAGAAAACCCAGCAGGAAGAACTGACAATAGACTCCAGGAATCCCAAATTCCTGTCTTTGAGATCCCCAAGTACTGCTCTATCCTGCTGGATGTACTACTAGAAAAATAACAGTCACAGTTTGACTGGTTTGACATAGTCCCACTAAACCATTAATAAGTAACAAGTTGCTCTTTGGTGCCTTCTGCTGCCACAGACACCCACCAGAGCTAACTGCTTACTGAAGGGCTGCATGCTTACTTGGGTGGTGTAGATCAACGAGTGCACCCGGCAGATTTCCTCACCAGCCCATGGTGCTTGTCACTCATGGTCTCTCATCTCAGGACACACTAGTGTACGTTCTGTCCCACCCTGAGAAGAGCTCCATCTGCATCTCCTTGTTTTACACATGCTCACGTGTGCTCTGTCTGTCAATTTCTGCACATTCCACTGGGTCATAAGGAACAATGAAAGTAAGTCTCAGACTTCTACAGGAGAGAAAGGCTCCTCCTCCCTCCACAGACACATGGGGACAGAAATCAGCCCCCCACAACACCCAGACGCACAGCAGAACAGCAGCACAGCAGGTTATTCTCCAACATCACGGTACTTACTAGAGTTTGCCTTTCTTGGTATTCCACTCTGCAGCAGACAACTTGTGGATTACTTCTGTCTTAAGTGTCTTGCACTTTCATCTTGTACAAACATTTTGCTTAGAATGTAATGCAACAATCAAGTTACAGTCACCAAAACTTAAAAAGTCATCATCTAAGCAGCATTTTCCAGAGACCAGTCCACACATCAGTATGATTTCTGGTTTATGTTGGCAATGACACCTTTCAGCATATCAGCTGTCAGAAAACTAAGGAAGATTCAGCATAAGCAACTAAAAAAAAAATAAATCTGGCATGCAAAACCTCTCTCAAAACTGTCTGCAGAACACTTCCAGTTGACCTAAGTAGAGATTTACATCACAGTTTGCTGCTGTAGTTTTTGGAAGTGCATACTGAAGTGACAATAGCGCACTGGACACGCCAAGATTCTCCTGTTAGATTCGCTGGTGACTTTCTAAGCGTCTGCTCCGAAGGAAGATGTATGTTAGAAAACATCACAGTTCTTTTATGAACAGTATTTCCATACTTACTGGTGCTACTATTTTACCCGTCTGTCCGACTTGCATGTCATTAGGAACAAAGCCAGCATCTACAGCTGCACGGGAAGCTCCAACTAGTTGAAAGAAAATATTTCCAGTGTTTTCTTTTAAAATATTAGCAAGCCAAATTTATACCACCATAAAAGCACATGTATTTCACTGAAGAGTCCCACACACTACGGGCACATATTTAGAAACTTCCCTCTAAAGAGCTCTTACAGTAATCCCTCTCCATACCACTGGCTGAAACTTCCAAGTACTAAGTGCTAATGCACTTCATGAGCAACAGGAAATCCTTACTCCCAGCACCAAAGGGCCGTAGATCTAAAACTGAGGATTTCAGTCTGGCATATTTCCACTATTTTCTCTTGTTGCTTTCTCAAAAGAGGATTTTCCCATATATGCCTTCCCATAACGTTCTACCAGGTTTTAATAGAACACATGTGCCATCTTATATTGCTGCCGAGCTCAGAAGTCAGAGTGAAGCAAAATATCAAACTCAGCTTGAAAATTCCACACAGATATTTAATCAGTGAAGCCATCTATTAAAAAACAATGCCACTGATGTAAAAATTCTGTTTATTATTACATGTAAAATCTAAAGCTAACGTAGTTAAAACGTCAGCACAAGCAGCTCCTCCTCCTCTCCCAACCTTTATGTAGAATATTTTGCTGAAATCCTGTATGCGGTTTTCTCCCATTAAAACAAAAGCATGGCAAGAAGAAAACCAACCAAACCCTAAGAACTATGATTCTGTAAGGAAGTAGTACATAATTTGTACGTTTACAGTTTCACTTTCTGTTTGGAAGCTTGTGTTCTGGAGACTTGGGGAGGACAGGGAATACAACAGCTCACTGTTTTGCTTCATACCCTGGCACTTAAATACACAGCCAACCACAAGGACAAACCAAAACTTTGTCAAAAACTACATTAACAGGTTTTTAAGAATCTACTCAATGGAGATATGAAAATAAAAGACTTAAAAGGTCACATCAAAAGCAATGCTCATCTTAAAAAAATACGATATCCAGGATTTTAAAAAAGGAGGAAAATTAATTTACCTGCAGCATGCAACTGATCCGCAAGATCATACAGCAGCTTAAAATTTTCACCACTCTTTAAGCCTCTCCCTTAAAAGTTCAGAACAAAAAAATACAAAGAAAGAACATAATATGCTTTCAGATGTTTTACTGCATGCATAAACATTCTGTATTATTATTATCCACATTTGCAAAGGCACAACTACCCACTTCCATAGGCTATTTTTGGATATATTACTAAACAGTATTTAACATTTTGAGATTTAGCTTTCTTCTTTGTAATAAATACTATTATTTCACATGTGTGAGCCAACATCACTCTGGCTGTTTATTAGCATCGCCAAGCTCCTCCTCTGAAATCAGGGAAATTGGATTTTTGTGCTCCCTCTGCTGGCTTTAGGCACAGAACTCTGTAGTGGGATAACTAAGGATTTATTTTTTTCCCCCTGTATGCACAGTAAAAATCATAGTCTATCGCTTTATACCTGAAAAGCAAAATACAAATATACTGATTTTTTAAATTATTAAAATCATGATATGATAGTGTTTGGACTGCCTTTAGTGATTAACTATAATTTTAAACATTTGCATCTGAAAACACTTATGTAAATATATCTATTATCTCTATATATCTATTGTCTATCTCCATATATCTACAGCATCTTAGCTACATATATCTCTGATTTTGAAGAGACTTACCAAATATTACAATGTTCCTAAAAAGCCTATTAGCATATGTTAAACGTTCCTGGTTTGCCTCTTACACACACACATGCTGGGTGCCTTCCCACTGTCTCCCCTGCCCTTCTCAGAACTACACCAGAATGTGTTTCACACACGTATCTAACCCTAGTGTTACAGGTGTTAGTGGGTGGAGCTGGGCCATTACCTACGGGCACCGTAGCACACTGTTAATATTTACCCACTTACCTCCTGATACCACCACTCTTGCACTCGTAAGCTCTGGTCGATCACTTTTTGTCAGCTTCTGCTCAATCCACTCTGACTTGCCAAAAGGTGGTGGAGGGGTTACTGTTTTAATCAGATTAAGAAAAACATCCACAAGAAGAAGGATAAAGCACGTGCTTGCAACCTTTCAGACTTCAGTTTAGACTCAATGCACAAGTTCATTCTAGAACCAACTCTATCACAAGATCCCAATTACTGCCAATAGTTGCTCTGTGGCTCTGAGCTACAGTCCTGCCTTATTAGTTGGGTTTATTTACCCTGTAGAACAAGACAAGAGAGGGGGGTGGATTAGATGATCTCAAGAGGTCCTTTCCAACCTAAACTATTTTGTGATTCTGGGACTATGGATTTCTCTATGATCAAAGCTGCAGTGGTTTCATTAAAATAACAATTTAAACCGATTTAGGTAAAACTGATATGAAACAACGGAGCGTTCTCAGTCCAGTTCAAACTGCTGCTAACTTAGCTCAATGCTGTAAAGACCCATCTCAATTAAAACATGACCAATTAAACCAAAACCATGGACTGCCCCTGGACTGTTACTAGTGCCCAATTCTGCTGTGAAAACCAGCCCAGCTATTCAAACAGCTGTAATAACTTTATTTAAAGTGCTGAGATTGCTGCAGACAAGGTTTAAGCAGCAAGTGAAACAGGCACAGATTTCTGCACAAACAATCTGTGCAGAGTTGGACCATTTCTGGTCGAAGAGAAAGCAAAGTGAAATGATAATCCATATCTTCCCTTACCAAGCATTACAAAAAAAAGTGCCCATATTAAATGGACAAAGCTAAGATTACTAAATTATTATTTTGCTTTGACAAATGCTTCTGCAAAACATCAGCCTGCAGTGAGAAAAACGAACTCCGTTACACTAAATGACAAAAGATCAGAACAAACACTCACCTTGTTCAACACTGGCACTGCCACCACTCGTTGGTGCAGCCTCAAAGGAAGTTCCTCGTACAGAAAACACTTTAACTGCTTCATCACACTGGACAGTGCAAATAACATTTCCTAAGGAAAAAAGACCACGTTTTTACAGAAGACATCATACACACTACATAAAGGTACTGCCCAAAGTAAAAGTTTTAGGTGATCAAAACTGGACACCTAGGCACTTAATCAACGTAGATCTCCAATGTTTGAACTTACTTTAACTCCATGTTTCTGCAGCACAATAAAATTTCCTCTGTTTTTAAGGGATACAGTGCATTCAAATCATCCCTTACAAATGTTTTTACATTTCAGAAGGGAAAAAAAAACATTGAAAGTATCATTCTTAAACATACAAAGGATCTGTAATTCAAAGTCAACCTTTGCACAACTTCATCAGAACAGAAGACAATGAAGCCAGTTCTGAGTGGCTGTGGGGCTGTTTCTTCTCAGCAGTGTCAGCTGCAGAAGGTTGCTATTTCACTGAGAATGCCACAGAAAAAACTAAGCTCAAAAAACACTGCAACACCAGCTATCATAAAGTCATCTTGAAACTGTGAATTACTGGGAAGTAGCTAAAATAACAACACAAAACCACATACTGGAAATGTAACTCAAAATAACATATCACCTTGGTATACATGGTACAATTGTGTACGGTACCATGAAGAAACACAAGCTAATGAGTCCATCTCTGAATTAAAGCACAGGGTCAGACAATCCTTAGAGAAACAAGACTTAAAAAAGAATTACAAATTATGTCAGTTAAGTATTATAAATAATCAGTTCAATGTCTTCATAATTAGGGAAAATAACCCTGTGGTATCTCAAATCAGAGCTAATGGAAGCCATATTAAATAAAGCTGGACAATTAACTTAATGCTTGATGCTTTACAAAATCAGATCAGAAGTACATTAAACAAAGAAATGGAATAGATATAAAGCATACCAAATTCTATTAATTAACGTGCAAGAACTGGTTTCCAACTAGGATCCTACATCACCAAAGTTGTTGGTGTTACCTGGATTCTCACAGAGACAGCATCACATTTGATTTTTATGAACCACAGCAATTCAAATTGTAAGGTGAAAATTCCTAATATATTCCAAGGTTCTAACAGGTCTATAAAAAAAATGACCAGTATTAGGTCCTTCATTGCACAAGCACCACAGACCTGCTGTGATCACTCACCTGCGTAGATAGTTCTCACAAAAGTGTCCGGTGATTTAATCTCGATGATGTCAGAAACAGGAGCAACATCAAGTTTGGCAGCCACTCTGGGAATAAGATTCTAGAAGTTAAGGATGAAAAATCAGCAGAGTGAACGCTGGTACCTGCACGCTGAACGTGAGGAAACACAAAGGAAATAAGGTGAAATGCACGAGTGAGGTGCAGGAGCGTTTGCTGCCCTGCTGTCCCTTCACAGAATGCTGGCGGGGAGGAAGAAGGCGCACCCGGCCGCACCGTCCTGCAGGACTGCTGACAGAGCCTGAGCAGCCAGGGAAGGACACAGCATTGCAACAACATGAGAAATGCTGTGAACCTTACAGCCAGTAAACCCTGGATTTAGTATCTTAGATCAGCAGGCTTACTTGCTTCACTAATTTAGAACTGAATATAGATGCAATGTACTCAGAAAATTGACAATGATGGATTGCTGAGTTCTGAAAACAACACTTTGAGAAAAAAAGCAAAGCATTTTGGAAGCTGTTTATCAGAGACAACAGGAGGGGAAAAAAATTGTTCTCCCCAAGAAGCCAAAACTTTATTATTTAAAAATAAGCATTAGCATATATATTCCTCTATTCTGAAGCTGACTCTAGAAAATTATTTAGCACCTTTGGGAACGGGAAGGAGGATAAAAAGAGCAACATAAGGCAATAAGAAATCGAGGACAGCAAGAGCTTTACTTGCTTTTTCTCCCTCTCCTAATCTGGCACAACACAAAGAGCCCAGGTCTGGCATTAAGCCGTACACGACTGTGACAACAGGCATCGATTCTCTCCTCTGGAGAAGCACCACTCAACGATGGGACCATAAACTTTAAAGCAAGACATTAACCTTTACTAAGACACTGCAGATCACAAATAAATGGAAAAAAAAAAAAGGCACGTAAGGATTTCTCTTAGCAAAATGACAAGTGTATGGATTGATATTGATTGGAAGCAAAAATAGATGGAAGGCTGATGTCATTCTTCATTCCACACTGGCAAGGTTTCTACAGCATCCTTCTTCCCTAATCCAACTGCACCACAGAACTGACCAGATTGTTACTCCTGGGGCTCTCCACATACTCAAGCACGTGCTCGTTAAAAAGTACACATTGAAAAATTGCATTTTCTTCAAAAAACCACCACACCTACAACTTGGATCTGTTTTGTTTTTATATATTTACAGACATCTCAATCTTCATAATCTACATCATAGGTGCAATTGTTCCTCAAACAGATGTTGCTCCCGAGAGCTCTGCATGCTTTCATTTCAAATCACACAACAATCTTGATAATACTAACAGTGGAACAAGAGTCACCAAAAGCAGTTGACTAGATTTTCATCTCCAATTACTGTATGTTCATAATGCTTCCAAATCTCTGTAAGTATTTTATGTTTTTATACATTTTGCCTTACAGACAGAAGATTAGCTAGCTGCTGCTAAAGAGCTTCTGTGCTGCTCCTCAGTCCATGTCAGCCCACAACAAACTCAGAAGTGAATCGGTGTTTCTAGCTAGTGATCTCTTAGGTGCACTACTGCAACATTTTTGAGATCTCTAAATTGCTCAGGGCTGATCTGAAGACTCTCTCTCAGGCACCTGATTCACACTCATGCACATAGAAGTGTCTCTCTCTCTCTCCTGCAAGAAATTTTTTGGTGCATTTTGGTTTACTTACCTTCCCAAAGGCAGACGCTCCAGCACAAATATGGGTGTAATTGAATTGCTTCTGAGTTGCCAAAACCAAGGGAGTTAGCTCCTCTGAGAATAAGAACACACTGCTGAGAATTTACAACTATTTTATCTTCAGTCACAAATCTAAACACTGCTGCTTCAGTCGATGGCTAAGAACAAGTCTCACCTGCTAGAAATCCCTTGTAAACATCGTGCTGAGCCACAAGAACTTTTGCAACACCCTGCACTTTGCTGAGCTCCTGCGCTACCTGTGATTACAAAGGAATCGTTAGTAGTCTGTACTGTAACAGCACCCGGAGGCTTCCACTGAACTCAGAGCTCCATGGTGGCAAGCACCATGAACAAACAGCAGGAGACTGTCCCTGCTGAAAGCTGCTCAGTCTATAGATTAGTTAAAAGTGGAACACAAAAGCTTGTGTTCTTTTACATCAGTCAATATCCACTGCAGTCATACAACGCAGACAAAAACGTACAGAGCTGTTATGATCTCTGCCCAAATTTTAGCAGCAATCCTTTGTTTGCAGCTGACTGCTATTGATGTGATGTATATTTTCAATGCTGTATTTATGCAATTTTTTCCTTTCCATTTGCAGAAGCGAAGTTTAAATGATAAAAGGGCTGCTGCAGATCAGAGAAAAGAGACTGACAGCGATGTCTGGAAGCCACATGCATCATCCCAAAACTAATACAGTTTTACTGAGTTTGCTGAGAACCCGTTTCACCCTTAAAAATTAACAAGAGGACACAAAAAGATATCCCATGATGTCTGCTACAGAATATCTGTTTCAGTAACTGGCTCTTTTGTCCCACTAACACAGATTCTTACAAAGATTAAAAATTTCATTTTCTGTGAAAAACTTTTTCCCAGTATGACCTACACTGCCAAACAGCCACCACGTACTGCAGGACTAAAAGCCAAACAAAGGAAACATTCCCAGCCATTGCTCTGCTATACAAGTGCCAAAGGAGAAGGAATCCAAAGGCAGATAAATCCAGCTTTTTTGTTGTTGTCATTGTTTTGGTTTTTCACTTTCTTGATCTAGATAAATATTTGTTTCCAGTCTGGAACACCTGGATCTCACTTTAGCATCAGCCTTCAATAGCCAGTGAGGTTTCTCCAGCTTCTTGGGAATTAGCTGCCCTGAACATGCCTCCTGCTTGAGACAGCACACAGCACCTTCAGAATCACAATTCATAAGCAATAGTCTAGTATTAAAAAAAAAATAGGCAAAATTATCATACTTTTATTGTTCACATCAGAGTACACCACGCTGGAGTTAAGAGTGCCTCTGGTACATGGCCTCCAGATTCGCATGTAACAAAAATCAGACTAACAATACAACAGCTGATACATGAGTAACTCCTACTTTAGACATCAGCAGTACGATAAAGCCAAGAAACACTGCTTTCAGATTTCTAGACTGCAGACACTCTTGCTAGGCTACCAGGGGCTGCCTAGTAAAAGCAAGACACTCAGAAGCCCCACCTGTTGCTGTGCTGTTTCATTTCTGCCCATTTGTCTTTGCACAGCACAAGGTTTTTTTCCCCAGGTTCTCAGCACTGTAATATTTATCTCACAAACTTTACAGGGAAATATTGCTTTAAAAGTTCATTGTCCTTTAGTCTTATAAAAACCAGCTTGCTCAACTTGTAACAGCTTATACTGATATTCTCCCTTGTGCAACGGAAACTATACCCACGTTCCCACTCCAGAGGAGAAGCAGCCCGAGTGCAGGGCACTTCCTGCAGATTAGCAATTCATGGCACAGCTCCTCTTCGCTCGAGATTATTTTCCAAGTTAGCCGAGACGCTACCACGTATCACTGCACCGCACTCATCAATTCATTCCAAGGAAAACAGGATTTCCCACCTTGTCACAACTGGTGCCAGCCACCAAACAAGAAACTTCTCCTCCGAGGCACTTTGCAGCAGTGATGGCATTTAGTGTGATGGGTGTAAGAGCCTCGTTGTTGTGCTCTGCTATGACCAACGTACTCTGAAACCGCTGCAGCAGCAATGCCTTTAAAGAAAGGGAGAGAGAGCAGTTTGACACTTAGCATTTAAGTGAAAAAATCGTTCCTGGGAGCATGCAGTGCTTTACAGAAAGCTGCCCACTACCCAAATGGCCAGCCAGCGCCGTCAAACAAAACAGACTAAATCCAGAGATTTTTAAGTAGGCAGAATACTTAAGTAACATTTAATAATTAAACAAGGTATAAACCTGCTTGACTTCAGCATACGTACAACATACTGCTTCTAAACTAAACCTTCACAGGAAAATATTGAACAACGTTAAGAAGAAAGTTTTAATAAACCACATTTAAGCTCAGTTAATCAACTCAACTAAGTACTCAGAGCGAACATAATTTGACATGAATGTAATATTAGGATTTAGGTGGGTGTACACTGCAATCCACATGAGGATTAGACAAGTCCAAGACCCCAAGAAATCAGGGGGAGGAAGCAGTTAATTGCTTTTTTTCCATTTTCCCATAGGCTTTAGTCAAAATCTTGCCAGAGAACTCACTTCTTACAGCCAGGTGTCTGTAAGGACAAGGCTGTACACAGCAGCAGGATGACCATTACACATCAAAGGCTGCCAGGCAAAAACACACCCACAGAGCCTGCTGAACAGCAGCTGGTTTGATTGCAAGATAACCCCTTCCCCTTTAAAGCATTCTGTGCTATTGCCCACTTCAGCTACCACCACAATGCTTGAACAGCCACCTCCACCAACTCACTGCCCACACCGACTTCAGCTTCTAAAGCAAGAACACTGACACTAAGGTAGGGAGAAGGCAGGGGGTAGGGATGGGAGTATTTTTCCAGTGTTTGTTTATCCTGCATAAAGCCTCGGTCAAGACTGGAGTTATGATCAATGTAATACGGAACACGGGGACAACAGAACACCAATGGCTGTGACAAGACATAAATAGTGATAAAATGCTAAAGACCAACAGTGCCACTTTAAATATAGATCCCAAGCCCATCTCCGCTCACACCAAGTGTGTAGCTACCAACCACTGAAACCAGGACAAAGTTCCAGAAAATCAGAGAGGCTGGAACTCGGACGTGGAGCACACGAGGTCGACCACCATGCAGAGAGGAAGCGAACCCAAGGAGTTCCCTGAAACTAATCTTAGCATAACAACACAAATACAAAGCTAAGTGTCCGCAGAACCACGACCAGAATTTGTCATTTTGATTAAAACAACAAGGATTCTTGTAAAAGCACTCTGCATTTCATCTTCTATGCTAAAGGCTACTTGTTGCGATTAAAGATTCTGAGAACGTTTGGAGCCCGTTGCCAGTAACAAAATATTTATTGCCAATATAGACCAGACAGTATATTTTTGATTATGTTTCATACATCATTTGCAGTAAAAGTTATGAGATTTAGTCACCGTTGGAAGAATAAATCCATGCCTCAGTGGCAAATAGCCCACTTTTAAATGACTTATCGTTGCGGAGCGGGGTAAAGCAGGCCGTGCTCCTGAAAGAGTCTGAAATCTGCAAATTTCCAAAGGCAGCCACAGACTAAAAATTTCTTTAACACGAGCCTGGTGTGGCTTGAAGAAGCATGCATTTTAAACATGCATTTAATCCTAACTATAGTAGGATCTCTTCCCTACATAAGCACCGCACACCAGAGGAGCTCTGCATCACAGTCATACAGTTCTTGCATAAACTGAGAAATAATCCATTTTTTTTTTAGCCAAACAGAGCAAGAGCAATAGACGTTGCTTGAGCAGACTGGACACAGAGGTAAGACCAGATTTAAATTAAAAATTCTATTCTAGATCTTGAGTCAAAATCCTGGATGACCAAATAAGACTCCTGCAAGAGTCTGGATTTTACTACACTAACATAGATAAAATCACTTCAGCAAACAATTAAAGCCAACCAAAACAAAAACAGTTTGCCATAAAACCAGAGGTTAATTTATCCAGTCACAGACGATGCTGAAAACTGAGGATGTGCAGTGCGAGGGTCACTGCGGAACACTGGGGGTTCCTTTGGTGCACAAACGTCCCCAGCTGCACGTGAGCAAGCAGCTGCTCCCTGACAGCCCCTCCAGCTGCACCTGGGCAGGAGGTCTCCTTTCAAGCCTAGACAAAATAGGAAGGAAAATAGGATGGAAATAGGATGGAAACCTAACCAGGCAGCAGCAAGGCTTTACAAAGCACAACAACACATACAGAACAACGAAGCTACCAGCAATACCTTGCAAGGAGAGCACTCAGGGCTTGTGCCACAGGCAGCTCTCGGAGAAAACCACGCTGGAGAAAATCAGGCCAAAGAAACCAATTAAACACCCTACAGACCGGGGCAATCAAGCGTCTTCTCACAAGCACAGCAGTACCCTGTGAGCACACGCAGCCAGCAGGACAGGAAATCTCTTTTGTCCAGCTTTGGACACAGATGGGAGCTAGGCACCCACGCCCCCTCTGCAGCAGAACATCTACAGTTCTGTTCTGCAGGGAACTCCAGACAGTGATTCAGTCCGGAGTAAAACAAACACCTCCGAAGGAAAAACGTCTGCAGTTTTCAACTCCCTCCCTCCTCCATTTGCTGTAGAGCAAACCTGGCCTCTGGCTTCCAGATGTGTAGAAATTGGTGAGATTAACCTCAAAGTGCAGCATACACCTAATTAGTCCCCAGCAGAGCACCAAAGGATTCACTGAATCCATCTTCTCAGGACCACAGAACCATTAAGGTTGGAAAGGACCCCTAAGCTCATCTGTCCCAGTGTCTGCCTGCCACCAACACTGCCCACTGCTCGTAGGGTACTGGGATACTGCTGTACCGCATCTCCGAGGTTCTCGAGCTCCTCCAGGGATGGTGACTTCCCCACCTCCCTGGGCAGCTGTGCCGGTGCCTGATCACTCTTTTGGAGAAGTTTTTCATAACACTCAACCTGAGCCTCTCCTGGCACAAGGTGAGGCCATACCTGGGAGCAGAGGCCGACCCCCCCTTGCCCCAACCTCCCCCCAGGGGCTGTAGGGAGCCATGAGCTCTCCCTGAGCCCCCTCTGCCCCACACCGACCCATCCCATTCCCACAGCCACTCCTCATAACAAGACACAGCAAAGCATCTCTTTGGTCCCTACTTGAGAAACCCAGCGATGATTTCCAAGCAGAACGTGAAAACCTTAAATATAATCTCAGGAATTCTGGAATTCATGGAACATCACAGGGACTGCTTGCTGTCAGTGTCCCAGCCAAACACCAGCACTGTGGGCACACCTGGTGCCCATGCACTGATAAAGCCCTGCATCAGGCCAGCATGCCACACACCTGAAGCACTCAGCAACTCGCACAGGTGATCTGCTCCTCACAGCACTGCCAACGGAAAGCAAACACACACCGGTCTTTCAGGTCACCTCTATAGCACTTCTTAAATATGTATTTCCCACTTACATACTACAAACCACATGTACTAACAGCTAAACACATCACAGACAAGAGTGCCACGAAGCCCTCCTTGCAGCTGGGTAAGACAGCTGAGCAGAGGGGGGCCAGCTGCCCCTACAGCCAACTGCCTGCAGCCGACCTACGGGCAGCATTTTCTCAGCTGTACAAGCAAACTAGCCAGAAAATAAAATTTTCCATTAGCACTGGACAGAATTCCCAAAAACAGACTCCAGAGACAAAGATTTGGGGTACAAAGCGTAATAAAAGTAATGGCTACGCTCCCGTACAACAAAATAATGCCTAACTCTATTCAAAGACAGCCTCATAGCTGCAAAGCTTAAATAAATAAATAGATAAATTTATTAATTTCAGGAATTATACTTGAGACAATACTACAAAGGAATTGAAGCAGCAAAAGGAAGATGTACTACAGAAGGTTTCCCAGATGTATCCCACACAAACTGTGAGTAAAAATCAAAGCAACAAGGCTGTTGGTAAATACAGATAATGCTGCTGAAAGCAAACTCAAGATGAATGAATACACTAGAAAAGGTGATGCTCTGAGCCAGCAATGGCAACTGAAGAACAGATACAAAGGATTCCCACAGACTACAAATGCAAGAGCACTTTCTGAGTGAGGTCAGAGCTCCCTGCAGCAGTAAAATACCACCAGGGAGTGAGAAAGAAAACCTCACAGCCATGCCCACTTCCACCTGAAGACCCTCAACAGCTTCACAATTAGCAGCCTATTGTTTCATCTAACGAGGCAACTAAAGCATCTCAACACACACTGCAGAAATAAGAGCAGCCCCTATTCTATCTGGATATTTAAAGCAAAAACAGAAGCCTGAAATATTACACAAAGCAAAGCAGTGCTCTCAAACAGAGACACAATGGCCTCCGCTGTCACTCCATCATCGTCTTCTTGAGGGAGCACGACGCGAGGGAGGCCAAGAGATCCACTTTTGTCTCTCAGCAGCCAAGACTCACAGTGCTTGCCCTTCAGGAACACCCCTGGACACAGCCTAACTTCACATGCTGAAGGACAACTGGATACAAATGTAAAGGTGATGGTATTATATCCACCTACACCAACTGGCCTGAACCGCTGTGCAATGTCATAGGATGTCACTGTCACCTGTGTGACCTGGTGCAGGGAACCTGCCTTGGCAGTGGGGCTGGACTCCATGATCTCTTGAGGCCCCTTCCTAGCCCCTGCAATTCTGTGATTCAATTCTGTAACAAGGAAGAGAAAAAATACTGCAGAGACAAGAAGTCAGACACTTGTTTACCTGGTAAAAAAGATAAAGAATAATTTTAAGGGAATATGTAATCTGTTATTTCACAGAGGTAGGAACATGTGACCTCAGTGCAATCCTGATGACCACAATTTAGTGTCAATACAAGCCGGAACCTCAACAGCCCACACACAGCTATCTGCCAGCAGACAACAAGCAGCTGCACCCATGGCAGCTCCAACACACCTCCAGCTCACCCTCAGAGCATCGCAACGACTCCCAGTCAACATATTCCAAAGATTTACCATCCCCTCTACTAGGAGTGAGTTTGTAACGTCTATCTCTGTTTCTCCCAACTATCTTTTTTGCAATTTAAGCCTACTGTTATTATTTTATTGACCACGGACTGGTGAACGGCTTCTTCCCACGTCTGCTCCAACTCCTTCTGTACTTGCAGGCTCAGATCTCTCGGTCCTCCTTTCTACACATCATGCAGCTCCAGCCTCTCCCTGTTCCTTATACTTTACAGACCTCTCACACTCTGTTTTTCTGCAGACGCTCCTGAACTCCACGACTCAAAACCTGATGAAGTATTTCAACAGAAAACCATTCACTCCTGCAGACTACACTGTTACCCACATGTAGAAGACGCGTGCAATGTTTCACTGATTTTATAAATATATAACTTCAGATGCATGCAGCTGAAAAACAAGGTGACCTCATGTTTCCAGGACATCAAACTGAACTGCGTGGTGATCACAGAATCACAGAATGGTTAAAGCCCTAAAGCCCCCTCCTCCCCCACCCACTGCGGGCTGGGTGCCCTCCTGCTCAGCTGCCCAGGACCCATCCACAGCTTTGGGCACCCCCAGGGATGGGCACCCACAGCTGAGCAGTGCCAGGGCCTCACCACCCTCAGTGGGTAAATTATTTACACAGCTGTCACGTCCGTTCTAGGAGCCATGAAGACCACGAAGACCTTTGCTCTGGAGTGCCTGCAGCCTGACTCAGTCACCTGTGATTGCAACAGCTGTGATTTTACATTCATTAAGCCCTGCACGTCCTGGTGTTCCTTTGCTCTTCATATAAGCCACTCTCAGTGCCTCGCACTGATCAGCACATCTATTTTTACTATTTTAGAGCTCTACAGAACTGTAGTGCCTGTACCAGCACTGAAGATCTCACAATGAAACCTGTGGGACTCGAAGCTCCTGCAGCACTGTTTGCACACAGCGCGAGCACATGGACAAGGCTGAACAGTTGCTGGGAGCCCTCACCAAGCAGCTAACCTTGACTTCACCTAGCTGTTAAATTTGGCAGCACGTGACACCAAGCAGCCAACGGCCCTGGATGGCCCCGCGCTCCCTCAGTCAGACAACACGAAGGTCAGTGGGGAAAAGCAACGCTGCCATTAACCCCAGCTCGGGTCCACTGCCCACGGGGACTGACTGACCACAGCCATGTTTCTGCGCCAGGGACGCGGCATTAACCCTGGAGAGCCGTCCCTGAGCAATGGTGGTCCCCCAAGCAATGCCGGTGGTCCCCCAAGCAATGCTGGCCTTCCCCAGGAGCTCCGAGCTGCCCTGGAGCCGCCCGGGGCGGGGGGACCCGGAGCTCCCCCGGGACTACGGCTCTTCACAGAGCGCAGCGATCCGGACCTTCCCCCCCGGGGTACGAGAGGGGCCGTCTTAGCGCTCGCTCAGAAACTTTATTCCAACGGGCGCTATCGGGAAGCGGGCTCCAACGGAGGAGCCCGGCCCCGGCTGCCGCCCGCCCCGCACACCCCCG